>JAYXIM010048285.1:0-54208 GCA_037575425.1 Anastrepha fraterculus | reverse complement strand
GGAAGGAAGTGCCAGCGAAGCTTACAAACTAACTTTAGCAAGAATTACCTATTAATTGGGGGAACTAAATGCCCTCGAGCGCAAACTAATTACTATTACTTGGGCATAATTTGAATTTAATACACGGGATTTTACTTTTATTATATTAATACGAGATGAAGGAAATGCTTGCTAACGAAAACATTGTAGCCAAGAAATGTTATTAGAAACGTGCCGATTTTGGTACTGTGGACGATTGCTATCAGTAGTGATTAGTTCAAAATTTTGGTAGTTTATTTTTTTAATCGATTTCAAAAAAAAAAAAAATGTTTGTGACGGCTGTTGCGATTCTTTTTCTATGTAACCCGTGCATTGGAAAAAAATGGAGTTGATTCTTTAAAATTTATTTATTTTTTGTTGGAAATAGTCCTGTCTATTTTATTCCACTCAAGAAATTCAGTTTCATATAGAATAAAGTACGAAAACCTTAAGGGGTTAAGGGTAATCAGAATTAAAAAAAAATTAATTTTTGTATATTTTCTTAAAGTACAATATCTTAAAAATATTGTGTGAAAATTTGAAGTGAATCCGACAAATACTTTTCGAGTTATTGAACAATTAACAAAGGGCGCTCGTGCGCTCAAGAGCAGATAGCAAAACTTTAAATGCGTTTTTCTCACAACTATGTTTTTTGAACTGGTGATCATTGTCACTTAAAAACCGCTTGGTGGATTTTCCAAAAACATAAAAAACTCGTGCCTGATCGAAGGATTTTTTCTTTCATAATTTAGATTTTTTTTAAACAATTAATTGCCGTTTTTTTCTCGAAAATCTGACAATAATTTCCCGAGGCCGCCATATTAATAATTTTGAAAAAAGACCTTCGATCAGGCACAAGATTATCTATTAAGAAAACTAATTTCTCTTGTCTGATTGATTTTAAATGAATTTCAAAGGGCTTGTGATGATCACCGCAAAGGACTTCTGGAGAAAAGGGATCCACACAAACAGGGATAACTTTTAGAATTATTCAATTTTATTTTTTTTTTGAAAATTTTGCTAAAGACAAGTCAAATCCTGATGTATTAATGCTATGTTTTTATTTTTGTAAAATAAAGAAGTTGACTAACAAAAAAAAAATTATTGAAAATCATGATTTTTTCGGGCTTCTAATTACGCCTAACCCCTTAAACAAATTCAATAAAAATCCAAGCGATTTCGTAGTCTCTGACAGTGGAAGCTCCACTTGTTTTACTAGAATTTAGTAAGCCATGTTACTGCATATCAAAAATGTTTTAAAAATTCAGACCGAAAAGTATAAAATTTAGTTGAAATTCTTAAAAAAATTTCTATTATTAGTGTAAATGGTTATTTGTGTACTGAGAAATTTTATTGTGCAGCTATGCAGCCTACCCAAACAGTTTCAGGCTATTAATAAATCCCAAACTGCTGTAGGCTTAACTTCTAGCAGGAGGTTTGGATCTCTTACCCCGCTTCCCAGATAATTTAGCCTGCGTCGTGCCACTACTAGGCAGTCACATAGAACATTTTCTGTTGTTTCTTGTGCCTCTACAAGAATCAATTTCTACCCCACCAACTTTTTTGTTGTTGTAATTAAGTCCACAATGTCCTGTTAGTGGTCCAGTGTAAAATTTCATGTATTTTTTGCTGAGATTTAGGATTGCCTTTATACGTTCAGGATGAATGAGCCTTTTCGATTTTTGCTTGTTTCTTGGGATCGATTAAGCCTCGTTGCTCCCGCTCACGTAGAAAAGCACGTTTGAGGCTATTCTTTACCTCGCAGAAAAGTTCGGAGCCTCTGAAGGAAGTGTTTGCACTCTTTATCACTAAATTGCCCCTCATGACCCGATACCCACATCAGAGTAACAAAGATGAGAGAAATGTAAAACATTCTCAGACCAACCTTGATTTGAATGAGAAACTACAGTCTGTGTCAGAAAAAAGAAACCTCCTTCGGTCGACGTTCGATGGTGTCGATACTCACATCCATTCCCTTTTTAGCAAAAATTAATTGTGCTTGGCATAGTCACAAAGAAGGGTCCCGTTAAAAAGTTGGACGATCACTTTATCCCGCTTTCTTGTCGTCACTCGCTTCAAGCCGCGCTCGGAAAAGTCATCAACATTTTTTTACACTTTATACTGCGGATTCCACATCATAATAAACTTTTTTGATTTTTTCATCACTTTTGTAGCTACGGCGTAAGATAATTTGAGCCCTTTCAAATGCGTGCATAAAAATACCGCCTCGAAATGCTTCTCGTATTTCCCACTCATTTTTGTTTGGTTGCGTTTACGGGAAAATCTCGAACGACACTAACCTGAGTTAGCACTGGCGTCGTAGCCCTTGAGTGGGACTATTACGCAGCAAAAAGCAGAACGAAGTATATTTTGAAGTTACAAGAAAAAAACCGGTTCTTTTCTTCTGACACAGACTGTATCTAGCAATTTTAGAGTTCAGAGTGAATGCTGATATTGGCACCAGGCGTGCAGCTACGAAGACATTTTCTAGGACATAGGCCTAAGATGTAGACATCCGCCTGAAAAGTGGAAGTCGTTCTTTTTTCATTGCAATTGCCGTCCGGAAATGTGGTCCGACATACCCCCGACATACCCCTTTCCAATTTGTACCCATCAGTAAACTACATTTGTGCGCCCTGTTTTAGAGATATTTCATTACTTCTCCACGCTGAACGATCACGTATGATTCTAGGAGAATTCTGGTTTCCTTTTCATCTCTTCACAAACCGTCAGTCGAGGTTCCACTAAGGAAATATGGTTGAATAGGCATCCAGTGTAGTTGTGCAATGAATAGACCCCGCAGAAATTAACTATTATTCGAATCGTGTTAAGATCAAAACTTGCTCAGCTACTTTGAAAATATTTATCTTGTCTTATCCCATCTAGATGATGCCATTTTCGTGAGCTGTTGCTGCTGTTCTTTCTTACTTACGGCGAGCTCATAAAGAGAAGCTCTGGTGCTGGTCTCTCGCTATCGAGAGATGATTAACTACGTGCCACACAAGCAACGAAACCATTGATCTTTTACGGGAAAAGTTTCCGGACCGTGTTATCTCTCGAAGAGGTGATTACCATTGGCCACCGAGATCTTGAGCTTTCACACCTTGTGACTTATTTCTATACAGCCACGTGAAAGAGAAGATCTACGCCAACAGCCCAGGGTCGATTCAAGACCTCAAAGATGGAATTCGTGAGGCTATCGAGGACATAGGGCAGCCACTTTCCAATTCGGTTATGGAAAATTTCATGAAAAGGATATTGTCCTGTAAGCGTGGTCGTGGTGGTCATTTGCCTGATGTTATTTTCCACTTTTAACGGCATGCCTTCCTCTTTATAAGGAAATAAACATCCGATCATTTATATTAAAAAATAGCATTTTTCTTTCAATATCAAAATAACACCTTTTATTGGAAAACCCTTTATAAATAGCACGGATTCCGTCATTTACTTTGCCACTTTTCCAGTCCCGCCTAAATAGGAACTTCACGTGAAAGTGTTTCCTGGAAAGTGGGATGGGAAGTTAAAATGTTATTCTTCCTCTAACCCTATAAATTTGTCAAGAATTCCATAATGACCTGATTTCTTCGAATTTTTGGCAAGCTGGATTTCTTATGATTCTTTTTCTAACTCAAAAAGTTTGTCAAGAATATCATCATAATCAGATTTCTTCTAGTTTTCGAGAGAAAGACTCTTTTATGTTTCTTTTTCTAGGCCTAAAAATCTGTCAAGAATACTATAGTGACAAACTTTTCATAAAATGCAGCAGTTGCATTCTCTGCGCTTGATTGCAATGTGAATCAAAATGTTTCTGATGAGGATTTCTATAGGCAGTTGGCTCAGAGGCAAATTCACAGCATTGATTGGACCTGACTAATGTCTACCGTAGCACTCCGAAATAGAGTTCTGTTGTACTATTAGTTAGGTTAGGTTAGGTTAGGATAAACGGCTGCCCTTGCCAGGGCACTTTTGGACAAACATTCAAAATTCGTCCGTTCTGATACCATACGGGGGAAAAGGAAAAGAAAGGAAATAGGCAGGTGGGAAAAAGAAGAAGTGGCTTTGGATTGAAGGATGATGACCAACAGTAGCTATTTACGCTCGTATTAACTGCTTCAAGCTACTGATGAGTTTCACCAGTTTAGTGATATTTAAACCCACAATATCCTCAGGTGTAGCGAAAAAGTGAAAGCCCAGATGTAAGGGAAAAGTAAGAGCCCAGAAGTCTAAATTTTTGACCGACGAGAGCAGGGAAACTGAAAAGAAGGTGCTGAGATGAGAGAGCAAAACTTGGCCTATTTATTCAGACAGCTTCTGCAGAAAAGACTTGAAACAATCCCAGGCCTCACCGCATGCACACCAAACGGATTGTATAGTATTGATCCAGAAGCTCACGCGTCATGCACTAGAATTAGCTTTGTGTTGGTGGCATATATCTACAGGAGAAGCATTGGTATCAGCCCTCAATTTGTAATGAGAACCTTCTTACAAAACTAAAGGTTCTTCTTACATTTTTCCACACACGTTTTTTACATTTATCGTCCAGCTCAGCTTTGCATCCAAAGCGAGGCTGAAATACTTCACATCGGAAGGCAATGTGAGAGTCGTTGGAATTACTAAAAACCGATTTGTAAGCAGTAGCGGAAGGAAAATTAAGAAAAAATTCCAGAAAAAAACTGTGTAAAAAGCAAATAAATAGATAAAAGCCATTAAATTGACATTTCTCCACACTGAGAAGCAACAAGCGAGAATCACAAAGTATTATATAAATATCACAAAAACCAAAAAGAAAAAAAAAGAAACAAGGAAAAAAAATGATGACAACTGATGCTCAAACAAGTCACAAAAAAAGGGTTGGAAAATGCACCGTGGCGGAGTAATGAAGGAAACGTGTAGAAGCACGTAAAAATAGAAGCGCAAATAAAAGGAAAAGCAATTTCATGGAAATGATGCAGCAGCAGCAGCGTGACTTGGAACAATGTGCAAAATTGAAATAGCAAAAGATTTAAGAGTACAGGTTTATTACCCAGAAATGGCGAAATGGGGAAACTACAACTATTAAAATTTTAGCAGCATCAGTGAAGGTTGCAAAGGGCTCACATAGATATCCAGTAAAGGATAAAAGGTAGGTGAAGGCATATAAACACAGAAAAAGTGCAAAATAAACGTACACATGTATTTGTGTATTATGCATGTATGTGTGTGCAAGGTAACTCTAGTCGAATCTGTCATACTTTGCCGTGGCGTATTTGCTGCTAGCCGACGTGCAAAGGTTCGAAATTCATTGCAGCGATGAGAGAACAAAAATGTTTTATTTTGCTTGATTATTAATTCAGTTGTAATATATTACATATACGGCACAGCAATCAAAACTACAAAAACAAAAAAAAATAAACAAAATTCATTACTACCTACCAGAAAAGTTTTTTGCCTCTAATAAATCTCAGCTGCTACTCAAAGGCGACTTGCAGTTGTAAAGCGCTCCATACATCTCAGACGCATACCACAAATTGAAGCGAAACTTGGCCCAAATCTTTTTCATGGTACACTACTACATACAAATCCCACTCTCTAAGTGCGACATTAGTTGCCGCCACATGTCACATGAAACCGACTCTTATGCGCATTCAAGTCGACACTCATTGCACTTATCCACACGTGCAGGGTGTTTTAAAAAGAGCTTTGATTTTAAGTTGTCATTTATTTTTATACCTCAGCGCACTAGTGCTCATATAAGGGTTGTTGGTAATAGCTTAATGGAAATTAAATAGGAGACGAGGAAATTTTAAAGATGATACAAATAATTCAATTATCCATGTCTATCGATGAATTCGCCCGTGAATACACTAATTCTAGTAAATCAGAGTAAAACATGGCCAATGTGCTGCTTTGATTAGAAAAACGCTCACTCATATCGATCATCTACTGTTTGACTGTAATCGGGCACTTCTTCACTCTTCATATTGAGTGAATAGTTGCACATGTCGGTCCTGATTTTTAATTAAATCCATTGTACCGCAATCGGATTCCCTTTTTAATTTTCTTTGAATCTACTCGACCTCCGAAGAAATCTGAGTAGAACTTGTGGTGCCAAGGAGCCAAGGTGGTCGCTTCTTAACACATCAGTGCCGAAGACCTCAAACCTGATTCGAGCGAAGGCGGGGCAGATGCACAGAAAGTGGTCCACCGTCTCATCCTCCTCTCCACATATTGGGCAGAGTGCACTGTCTGAGATGCCCACCTTCTCCATGTATTTTGCCCATAGAAAGTGGCTCGTCATCAGTCCAACCAATAGGTAACATCGGTTTTGTCCATCTGCAGCCTCTCTCAGCCCGCCAAGTTCGCTCGTGGGTTAGAGTAAGCCGTTCGCTAACCCTGGCTTTGATGGATGCAAAAGCAAGTGGCAGAACGGGCTCCGGGTCGAAGAAGTTAGCATCAGAGCCCATTTTGGCTAAAGAGTCAGAGATCTCGTTACTTACGTTATCCACGTGCCCCGGGACCCATGTTAGCATCACGCTATTATGTCTGCCGACATAGTTAAGCCTGGTTTTACAGGACTCTACTACCCTTGAAGTGGTTAGGGGCTGTCTGAAGCCATGAGCGCAGCTTGGCTATCGCTGCAGTCACATACAGATCTGCCTCTCCACCTGTTTTCCACAACAAAGTTCATCGCTTCTTGAACTGCATACACCTCCGCTTGAAACACAGATGCATGCATTCCAAGAGCAAAGTGCAGTTTTGTCCTGCTGGATTCCACGTAGACCGCAGAGCAGGAGCCATGATCGGTCCTGGAGCCATCCGCGAAAATACAAAAACTATGTTTGCCGGGCTCATGTTCTGAGTTTGACCACTGTTGAGCCTCTGGCAGCACCACACTGTATCTCTTGTCAAGCACGACTCTGGATGGCATGGGGTCAAGGGGCATGGAGAGGATCGTTGGATCGATGTACATGCCTACTATGTTGTTCAATGCCGAACAGCCTGCAGATGACCTTCAGGCCTCTCCTTGGGTGAAAACATCAAGTAGTGGTAGACCAACCAGACCATCTAATGCCGGGCCTGTAGTAAAAGCTCCGACGCAACAGATGGCCACAGTGCGTTGTAGTCTCGATAAGGTCCTCCTGACTCCCACGAGAGGGAGTGTACGCATCTAGACCACTGATGCATAGGTGATAATAGGTCTTATCATAGCCGTGTAGATCCATAGGACCTTGCTAGGAGAAAGACCCCACGTTTTCTCAAAGACACCTTTGCACTGCCAGAAGGCTGTCTATGCTTTCGATGTTTCTGTTTCAAGGTGAGATAGAGGAGTTTACTATCGAGGATTACTCCAAGATATTTAATTTCTTCGGATAGCTGTATTGTGAGTCCTTTTAGCTTAGAAGTCTTGATATACTTCTGATAATCGACAACTTCAATGAACTCTTAAGCATTCAGTTAAGGCTCATATTTGGGGCTGGTTTGAATTCAGGTTTGAGCTAAATTATTTAACAGAAATCATTACTGCCATCAACTACGAAGAAAACAATGATCCCAAGCATCAAATCCAAGGGTGTATAGAGGAAGACGGCAAAATGGGATTGAAATGTTGGATTGGCCTTCACCTGATGTCATTCCGAATGGTAGTCACGCACAAACCCATTCGGTTATGAAGTTCGTATTACATAGTTTTTTTATAAACATTTTTTGCACGAGTTTTGTTTTTATTTTGAACTTTTTGTCAAAATGCGAAAATTGGAAGTATAAAAGCTCTTTTATAGCTATTCAATGGTATACTTGAAAAAGTAAAACAAACAAAAAATAGTACAATAATAACAATTAAAATTTTGATCACCGTGCATAAAAATGTGTAGGTACAGTTGCTATGGATCGAGCCTTGTTAAAGAAAGCTTAACCGTTTGGGCTTAATGGTGTTATGGAGATCACTCTTAAGAGGAAAAAATGGCTTGAACTACTACTAACCATAGTTAAACTAATATGGAAACCTTCAAGGTATGCAGTTCACTTTGGCCACCGTTCAAGGAACAAAAAACACTTAGCTTGCTGAGGCTCTTTTAACAGAATATGCAGCTTCTTATGAGAATACTACGAAGGAAAAGAACTACTGGTTATATGACCAACTGGTATAGCGCTCCTCTGAAATCTGAATTTTGTGGCCAACAGCAGACCGTTAACCAGCTGTCAGCGTTTTTGAAGGAATTAGTTCATTTGCTGACGTAACCGAGGTTATGACAGCGTTTTTTTATGACTGATGTCAGCAAAAACTGAGACTTTATTGGTGATATACGAAAAAATCAATGCAACTACCGCTCAAGATACTTCTTAGAAGTCTGAACTCTAATGCCGAATCCCCGTTTACGTGGCAACGAAGTTTCTGTCATAGATTTTTTTCGAATTGCCAAAGCTTGTAGTTCATCTGCCTTGGGTGAAATATGATTTGTTCGTTGGCTGCAGTGGTGAATTGTTCAGAAACCAACTAACGCTTCTGCGCCATTTTCCTGCCACATACTCACTACCAACTTGTTTAACGGTTATTTGTAGTTTGCCTATATCCAGTCTGTGTGGTTTAAGACCTTATTCGGTTACTGACGTCTGTGTCAGACAGTTGTTCGAGGCTCTCTAAGGTGAGCCATAACGTTTTGTTAATTTTGCATGTCGTCTGGTCTCTGCATCTACAATGCGGCATTCGGAGGTATTTTAGGAAATTGTATTCTTGAATGCACCTAGTGATGTGAATACTGATTCTGCAAGAGCCTTATTCATGACAGATCGCCTTCTTGCCAGTTTATCTGTTTTTTAGTTACCTTCAATGTTCCGATACCCCAGGACCCAGATTAACGTAACTTTATGGTTTTCAGTCATGCGTACAACATATTCCTACTGTTTTCGATCAGTTTAGAGGTTATTCTTGCCGAATCCGGTGGCTGTATTGCAGCATGGCTACCCGAAGTAATAGCGATATTGCCCTTAAAAGAGACATCTCCGATTAGTAACCTGCAGGCTTCCTCAATTGCCAGAACCTCCATCTGGAAAACACTGCTGGCATTAGGAGACGCACAGATTTTTCAACTCTGAGTATATGAGAATATATACCTGCTCCAGGACTACAATCAATTTTCTAGCCATCTGTGTAGCCTGTAGTATCGAAGTCGTTTAGTGAGAACCCTTAGTCCATTTCTGAGAGGGAAAGAGAGTTGCAAATTATTATTGAATGTTAACGTCGGGTCGATGTAGTGCGTCCACGTGGTGGTGTACTGAGTTTGTCGCAATAATAGACTGCAATGACCATAAGTTTTTTCCTTCTACCTTTCGACTCGGTTCATTTAACCTAAATGCTCTCATGGCTGTCTTCTTCTTGATATGCAGATCTATCGGAATAACGTCTGGCTGTTCATTAAGAGCTGCCTTAGGACATGATTTGATTGCACTAACTGTTATTGCACAGGCTGTTCTTCGTATTCAGCCAAGTAATTTCATATTGCAATCTCTCTTTAGAGCTTTCCACCAAACTAACGCTCCATTCGATAAAATGGGAATGAAAAGTTATTGCATGAAGTCTACGCAGCATTTGATGCGTGAAAACGACGGTAAGGAAATAGGCTAGTTGGATTCGCCAAAATATTCTGATGGGTTAGGGGTGAAACCGGAAGAAATATGCTGCTGGGTATGACAATACACCGCTGCGGTCAGCGCACTCTAACTAACCTAACCTAATCTGGTATTTACTTTTACTTAAATTGGAAATAACGCCAAATTAAAAACAGTCAGTCAAATATTTATTTGTTCACTTTGCTGCTGTTGGTACACCCTCTAAATAAACATGTGAATATTCATGTTCAAGCATGTGTATATGTATATACATATGCATGTATGTGTACATTTTGCGTGACGTTAAATTGCATTTGCTGACTGCTGTTGACGGCTCAGCTGCTTCCCTGCCGACAATATTGCTATTTTCTTTCTCTTATTTTCTTTTATTTTCCTATTTTTATATTTATTTTTATTTGTCCTATTCTGCCAAGCTTTTACTACTGCGACTGTTACCGTTGCTTGCTTGCAGTCGTTGTTTTCAATTATGTGGGCTATTCCTGTGATCATTCTTACTTTTGCACACACATACATACATACACATATATCTATCTACATGCATACAATGCTTGTTGGTGTTATCTTAACCTGTTTTTTTTTTTCAATTTTTGTTTTTTCAAATTGTTTTACTTTTGTTATTGCTTACATCCTTTTAATTGATGCACATGGCGTTGAGCACTCAAGCACTTTTCGTTTACATACAAATGACTGGCGAATACTTGACATCACTTGTGCTAAGCCCTCATTGCCCGGGGTTATTTTTGGGACTATAGAAATTTGAAATATTTTACTTTGCACTGGTGTTCGTTCAGTCATTGTTGAGATTACAAGGAAGAGTAAATACATATATACTTTTTGTTTAATGCTAACGCAAGGGCACTAAGCCTTTGCAAATATTAGATTTCAAAAATGTCACAAAAATATGTGGTATTGCGTTCTATTGATTAAAAGTTTTACTATAAATTTTACTATTTAGCAGAGATGGTTTGTATGGCGATATATTAGTTAATAGCGGATAGATTGGGCTTGAGGTTGAGAAAAATATTCGCTTTTCAAACCAACTCTTAGTGAAAGGTAGGAAGCTTTTAATTTTAACTATTTTCAGTTAAACTCAACGCGTTTTATACAAAACCATATACTCGTATATTAAGTTTGGGGGAAAAGTGATCCCTTGTTTTCTCAGTAGATGGCTGTAGTGGTCCATATTTCGTAAAGTATCGATCAAATAATTTAAAGTTTATGCCCGTTATCAACGCGATAAATCACACTAAAAAAAATTCGTTTGCTGGTTTTTATTTGTTCCATTCAGTTGTGAGTTACAGGGTGTCAACAATGGAAGTCCACAATGAGAAAATTCGTTACATTTTACAGTTTTTCTTTGATAAATGCGATAATGCAGGCCAGGCCGCTGAAATTGTGAATGCGGTTTACGGTGCCGATATTGCACCGGTTGGACTAATGACGGACCACTTTCTACGAGCAAAGCACATGGAAAAGGTAGGCATCTCAGACAGTGCACTTTGCCCAGCATGTGGAGAGGAGAATGAGACGGTGGACCACTTTCTGTGCGTCTGCCCAGCCTTCACTCGAATCAGGCTTAAGGCACTGATGTGTTAAGAAGCCACCAGCTTGGCTCCTTGGCACCACAAGATCTACTCAGATTTCTTCGGAGGTCGATTAGATTTAAAGAAAATTAAAAAGGGAATCCGAGTGCAGTAGAATGGACTTAATTATGTCTGAGTGCTGTACTTGCTAGTCTGTCCCGACAAAAAAAAAAAAAATTTTAGTAGTCACAGCATCGAACAGTTTTAAGCCATTTGCGCAAAGCTAGATTCAAAACGAAGCTCGATGTTTCGATGTTTGGGTAGCACACCATTTAACACCAAAAAACATGATGCATCAAGTTGCCATCTGCGAAACCTTGGCCAAACGGAATGAAATTGACACATTTGTTATACTGATGGTCCACCACTCCCCATCCCTTCCCTTTCTCCCCTTTTGTCCTTCAATGGTATCACAAAGGACGAACCAAACTATTTCGTCCAAGTGGGCCCTACCCTCTGGCCAACCATTACAACCTATACTGATGGTCACTGGCGATGAGAAATGGGTCTCATATGACAATATTGTGCGAAAACGATCGTGGTTTTATTAGTCAAAGCGTGACAATGTAGCACAAACGGAGGCCAAACTAGGACTAATGGCTAAGAAAATTCCACTGTGTATTTGGTGATACTTGAAAGTAATCATTTATTGCAAATTGCTTCCGTATGGCCAAACTCAACAACTGGATCCCTTGATGCTAGCACTTGACCAGAAACGGCCGGAATTGACCAACAAAAGAGGTGTTGTGTTCGCCAAAAGCTTCAGGGGCTTGGTTGAGAAGTTTTAATGCATCCACCAAAAAATCCGGACCCGGTACCAATCAATTACCAAAAGAAGGTTGCAAAAATCGATTACTAGACTTTTTCGCCAATAAGGACCAAGATTTCTATAAGAGCGGCATTATAGCAAATAAGATTGCATATTTGACATGAATCGGACAATCCGGAACATCTTAAATAAAGTTTTGAAATTTTAAATTTTATGCAAAAATAATTAATTTTTTCCCCCCAAGCTAGTATGTGAAAGCATTTTCCTTGGACTCCTTGTGAAGTTGATTGTCTACCATCACTCGCGGTCCAAAACAGATAACACCTGCTTGGAAGTGTAGGTAGTTTTCATTTATCACCGGGCTAGGATATGCGTGCTAGCAACCTACCTAACCGAACCTAAATTGCAAACGAATCGCTTATTAGAAAGGCTGACAAGCATTTGAGACCCAGAACCAGATCACTTCAAAGTGCTTCAGATATAAGTCTGATTCTTGGCCAAAAGTTTGTGTCGACCTGTCACTAGTCAGTTTCCGTTTATCTTCAAATTTATCCTCAAACACTGCTAATTCTACTCAGAAATAACTCAGAATACAACTGAAATAAAGTTATAAGTTTTAATATAAAATCTAAATCATGTTTTACGGAAGTTTAATGAAGTCACTTGGGTATTTAAATTCCATTGACAAAAATATTAAAGAGCTGGTGATGGTATTTGCATTGTAGTAAGAACAGATTATTGATAATAAAACATTTTCATGTAAAGTGATCCAAGTAATTTGATCCTAGTCATATACTTTTTTTGGAAATTGGTTTAGTTGTAGGCTGGAGGATAGCAGAAGGTAAACGGAAAAAAGTTGAAGAAAAAACAATAATAATTTTAAGATTTATTCAATGTACAAAATTTGGGTATAGCACTTTTTAAAGTCAAAAAATGCGGGTATTTTCAACATTTAACAGTTTTTCTTAACTGTAAATTTTAGGATAAAAAAATTAGAGAAAATTTTTTTATGCAAAATTTTGTTGCACAATTTGTGTTTTTTTTAATTTGTTGGAAAAAAATTGTTTTAGAAATGCAATGTTTTTCCTAACTCTTGACAGCTAGAATTTTTTAAAGTAAAAACAAAAAATTTAAAAATTAAAGAAAAAATGTTTTTTTTCAAAAATTTTTTGGGAATGAAATTTTTTTCCTAATTTTTAAAGGCAAATATATTCCGGTATTCTCAACATTTAAATTAAAGATTTTTTTTGTTGTAAAATCTGTTTTTTTGGTTTGGTGCAAAACAAAAGTTTTTGGGAATGCAATTTTATCCTAATTCTTGAAAGCTAGAATTTCTTAAAGTAAAAAAATTTAAAACAAATTAGAGAAATTTTTGTTTGCAAAATTTTTTGGGAATGAAACTTTTTTAATAATTTTCAAAGCCAAGTATATTTGCGAATTTTCAAAATTTAAATTAAACAAATTTCTTTTTTTTGTAAAATTTTGTTGTACAATTTTTTCTTGGTTTGTTGCAAAAACAGTTTTCTGGGGAATGAAATTTTTTTTGAAAGCTAGAATTTTTTACAGTCAAAAAAAGGTTTCGTTGCAAAAAAACCAAATTTTGTGAATGAAATTTTGTTTTTCAAATTTTTTAAAAATACTTCTTAAGGTTTGCTCGTTAATAGCTCATACTAAGTAATCCCAGAAAGTTTCGTAGTGTAACCTCCATAATTTTTCGAGTTATACTCAAATACGTACAACGAACCGTGGAAATATAATGGATCTGCCTGGTCTATTAGACATAGGATTTAATATAGGAGTTCGTATGCTAGCGCTTTGCTAGATAAGTATTTTGTACTGACGGCCGCTTTTGCTGAATGGTTGGTGCATGACTACCATTCGTAATTTAGAGAGAACGTAGGATCGAATCTCGATGAAACACCAAAACGAAAAAAAATATTTTTCTAATAGCGGGCGCCGCTCGGCAGGCAATCGCAAGCTTCCGAGTGTACTTCTGCCATGAAAAAGCTCATCATAAAAATATCTGCCGTTCGAAGTCGGCTTGAAACTGTAGGTCCCTCCATTTGTGGAACAACATCAAGACGCACACGACAAAAAGGAGGTAGAGCTCGGCTAAATACTTACTAATGTGTGTATACGCCAACTATATATATATTTTGTACTGACTTCTCTATGGGTTTCTGCACGATACTTTCAATTCAGTAATTAATTAATTTCAGTAATATCTTAGAATAATCTTGGCTATTAATAAGTAAATAAAAAAAGTGTATCAGGGGGTACTTTTCAAATATATTTCGAGATTGGTTCAAATTACTTTTTATTATGCGCAAGCCTACAATTAAACCAATATTCAGAAAAATGCACAATGCAATAATACCCAAAAATTTTGGTCACTTGATTTTTTTTTTTTTTTTGTGGATGACGAGCTTTAAAATGCCTAATTTATCAGCAACAAAGTAGGTGGAGGGGTATACTCCGATAAACTGGGAGTATGCCAATCATTTCGCTTACCTGACCATTGCAATGTATTTCAGGCGGAAGTCACTGCCATAAAAGATGGACTTACAGAAATAAAAACGAGAGTATTATCCACAAATGAAGTCTTCATTTACTACGCACTCGTCGAAAACAGTTCTAGAATGTTTTAAACTACTAGATGACGTATCTAAGTGCTACAAGGTGCACCTTATCTGGGTACCAGGCCACAGGGACATTCCAGGAAATTGTAAGGCGGATGAACTTGCAAGAGCCGGTACAACGCTCGATCTCCAACCGGATAAGACGCTGATACCCATGCCTATAGCCACTTGTAAATTACTTATAGACAGGGAAACCATCAAAAAGGTAAATACAATCTGGCAAAACCTCACAACATGCGAACAAAGCAGACAGACATGGCCGAACTGGAACAGCGGTCGATTGAAGATCTTGCTAAGATTTAACAGAGAGGCTATAAGAAAAATGATAGGTGTATTAACTGGTCATTGTTTAATAGGCAGCCACGCTAGAAGGTTAGGACTCCCGTACTTCGATTTCTGTAGATGCTGTTTTAATACAGAAGAAGTGGAAACAGTCAGACAACTTTGATGTGAGTGTGAAAGCTTAGCTATGGGGAGGCTGCGCACTCTTGATACAGCATTTTTAACCGATGTAGCGGACATAGCGCGTCTAAAACTAGCGAAGCTCTGTTCGTTTATTAAAGCTACCGGATGGTTTGAAAAGGAACACGTAGAGTAAGGATAAGCTCCAGTGGTATCACAATGGGCCTGCGAAAGGTCTAAGTGTGTCTTTATGACAACCACCCCACCTACCTACCTACCTACCATCATCAAAACTGCCGTTCCAGCTATGGTATGTTTGAAGACTAAAAAACTACTTCTCATTTGAAATCGTCGCCCACCCGCTTTTGCATTACCTCACAGTGGCGTTTCTTCTTCTGCATTATGAAGTCTATGCGTACATGCCTGCGTCCAGGTTACACTTTTTCAGCCGAATAATTTTTTCCGCGAAACCACTGAGGATTCCCCACGTTTCCTCGCTGCTCAGAATGTTGTCGATTAGCTTCTTTTTTAGCTGGGTAAAAGAGAACGGAGAGCGTAGTAGCCATCATTATTTCCCGTCTTTGTGTTGATTCACCTATATTCGCCATTAGTCTACCGATTAGGGATGCCATCTTATCGGCTTTTTCTGCTGCGTGTTTTATTTGGGCCCAGAATGTTAATCTTATGCCCCCAGTCTAATGTCCAGGTACTTCAGCTTTAAAACCTGTTTTGTGATAAGCCTATTGGAGTAAGTTTGCATGCTAAATTCTACTGGGATTTGCTCCTTGGTTAAAAGCATTAGCTCCATTTTCTCTGTGGCTAATTTGAGGCCACGTGAATCTAGCCACGTTTGGGTCCATATCAGTTAAGTTTTCTGCGAGCTTCTTCAAGGTTTCGTGCTGTGGTGGCTGCGGCGTCTTGACATGGAATCGCTCAATACTGCATTATTCCTGCTGGCTAATGTGTATACATTAACTTGTAGCACTACATACATACACGCAAGTGTTCTCACACAAAAGTAAACAGCTCTAACCTCCACTAAGGTGAGCGCACATGTCGTTCGTTTATTCTAAGCCGTTATTTATTGAAGATTTTGCACCACAACTGTTGCCACAAATTTCGACACAGCCATTGTTTATTGCCTCTGTTATCGTTGCTTTTGTTGCTGTCGTTATTTGTTGGCTCTAACTATTTCATGTGGAATACTCATTGTTTAGTCAGCGCTACTGTGCAGCACTCCAAGAACAAAAAAAAAAACGAACAAAAAATCGAATATGAAAATCCTTGCACAATGCGCACTTCAAGGTCGCTTAGTTTAGAGCAAAAGCAATCGTGCAACAAAAGCATAGGCGCAAGCAGCAACTTCTGGAAGTGCAACAGCATAAAATGGCGATGCAGCTGGTGGCTGAGAGAATTTGAGTGAAGCTGACAGTGGCACTTTTTCAATTCCCAAGACAGTCGGGTTTATGTCACCACAAAGAAATGAACTTATATCCGTCCAAGAAAGCTTAGGTTACGGCAGCAGAATTTCACAATAATTTAAAGGGGTTGGGGTGTAGTGTTAGGCACAACTACAACAACGTGGCATTCGCTGCTGTAAATGCCACTTTTATATATAATTTATTAATTTATAAATTTTTATTTCGCTTACATTATTACACATAAATAATTATTTACGACTTCACATATTTTGATTACAGTAAGCCCACCTACGCCTTTTTTGGTGATGTAATATTGAATGCTCGAAAAATGCAGGCACTAAACTCGACTTTGGTGCTCAGTTGCCTAAGTCGAAAATTGCACAAAAGCAGGTTATTAATTCAAAAAATGCAAAACAGCAACGCATTGGAAACATACAGTAAAAATCTGCGCCGAGACTTACCATTATTGCTTACTTATAAAATAAACGAACTGAAAACACAGCAACTAATATATACAACAAAACGAAATTTTACTAGCCACAAAATTAAGATAAATGATTCCGATGATAAATGACATCCCCCGAAATAATGCAGCCAACTATTTAGGTAATTGGACGAAAAATTTACCTGAAAGTAAAACATAAAAAGAAAAAAACACAAATGAGCTTGAAATTGAAATAACTATATTGGTTATTAAATAAAAATTCTAATTATCAATAAACAACAAAGTTCTTATATATAATACAATAATAAAACCAATGTGGACTTATGGACCACAACTGTAGGGTACAGCAAAAAAGACGAACCTAAACATAATTCAGAGGCAACAATAGAAAATAGTTTATTTGGTATATCACGACATTCACGACATTCACCAAGATCTCATGGTCCCAACTGTTGAACAGCAAATAAAAACAACAACAAGAACGCATTACTCCACCCATGAGAAACACAGTAACAATGAAGTTAATTTACAAGTTATAAACATAGAAAATAAGTAAATAGTTGTCATATACTCCATTTAAAATAAAGTGTTATAGCGATAATGGTCACCTAACAAAACTCAACCCTTTATCATTAATAAGAAGTAAGGGAAATCTTAGTTTTAAGATAAATAAATAAATACATTGGGGGGGGGGAAATGAATGAAACTAAATAACTTTTTTTGTAAATATCTTAATAACACTGCCCTGCATCGGTTTTGCGAATAAGATGGGACCTAGTGATCCCGAAGGAAATTTTCGCGCTAAGCACGAATCCGAGTTCAAAAATTTTCCATCACGTCAGGTTTTCGAGAAAAAGAGGGTTCAATCCCTTGAAAATAGCGTATTTGGCCATTTTCAAAAATTGTGGAGCAGAACCCTAACGTGCTACGATCTTCGTTATTGTCAGTAATTGAAGGTTGAACTTTTCCCTTTGAAATAAGCCCAAACCCAAATTGTTCGCATGCACCCTTAGAGTAGGGGTGTACTTATGTCTACAGGGGTAGAGAAAAAAATGAACATAGAAACTTATCTACACCCAAGATAAGATATAATGAAAAGTGCAGTGTTCCTAAGGTATTTAGTGTCATGCCAGACATAAGTAATTTTATGGAGATATCCCTCGCAACTTTTAAGCTTCTTGTTATGGACGCACTAATCAGTTCTGTCGGCCGCCGTAGCCGAATGGGTTGGTGCGTGATTACCATTCGGAATTCACAGAGAGAACGTTGGTTCGAATCTCGGTGAAGCACCAAAAAGTAAGAACAAGTTTTTTCTAATAGCGGTCGCCCCTCGGCAGGCAATGGCAAGTCTCCGAGTGTACTTCTGTCATGAAAAAGCTCCTCATAAAAATATCTGCCGCTCGGAGTCGGCTTGAAAACTGTAGGTCCCTCCATTTGTGGAACAACATCAAGACGCACACCACAAATAGGAGGAGGAGCTCGGCTAAACACCCAAAGAGGGTGTAAGCGCCAATTGTATATATATATATATATATAATCAGTTTTGCAAATTAAAGATGGATTAGCGCTAACACCTGTGAAATTGCTAGGCAAACATGGCCGAGGCTAAATTTACGACCGTCCAAGAATATTAAAAAATTAAGTAGACTTCAAATTAGGAACTTAGTAGGGGCCCTCACAGGACATTGTCTCATAGGAAATCATGCAAGGAGATTAGGCGTTTACACGCATGATTTCTGTCGTAGCTGCAGAAATGAGGAGGAGTTGGAAACAACTGAACATCTTTTTTGCACATGCCTGGCTCTAGCCAAAAACAGGAACCGATATCTAAGATTCTACTTCTTAATGAATATGGCTGATCTCAACACTTTAGGTATCAACAACCTTTTACGCTTTGTCAAAAGCTCAGGATGGTTTAATATGGAAAGGGAAATGTAGCCCAACCCGTGCGAATCACAACGGGCCCATTTCGTGGTCTAAGTGGCATCGTTGTCTCTATGTGCGATGCGGCTGCCAAACCTAACCTCCAGCCTAACTTGTAAAAATAAATTTTTTTGTTATTAGTATTTAAATAATTAGTTTTATTTTTTTTATCTAATATTATTTTTTTATTATTCATTGTATTTACAATATTCTATTATATTTCTTTATTAATTAACTAATTAGCTTTTTATAATTCTTTGTATTAATTAATTTAATACATTTAATTTATATTAATGAACTACCTTCATTTGCTACATCGTATTTTTACTTGTAACACTTTTGCTATAAATAAATAGTTACTTTATATCTTAGCTATTTTATTGGTTGCTAATTTTTTATGATATTTTATTAGGTTCGTTTAATAATTAAAAAAGTAGCACTATATTATTCTCCAAATAAACTAATAAATTTTTTTTTTATTTTAAACATTTTATTAAATTTTATTGACTACTTTTTTGTGCCTAATATTTTATTAGATTTTATTAATTACTTTCTTATTTATAACACCTAAATAAAGGTTGGTTAAGTTTCACGGGCCGGTGTTGATTTTGAATAAAATACAATTTCTTTAATAAATTATTCCCATTTCTCTTTATTATGATAATATTGGTATGGCTCAATTACGTATACACAACAAAATATAGGCCAAATGGCCGCCGCGGCCTCGGCAGCACACCTCCAGCCGATGGTCCAAATTTTCGATGACGCTGAGGCATAATTGAGGTTCTATGCCGTTAATGTGTCGAAGTATCTCATCCTTTAGCTCTTGAATTGTTGCTGGCTTATCGACGTACACTTTTTCTTTCAAATAACCCCAAAGAAAGAAGTCCAACGGTGTCGTTGACGTTTAGGTGTGGTTCACATTCAACATCGGCCCTTGAAATTTAACCACCTTTATTAAATTTTATTTATATAAATTAATTATCTTCAATATCTCGTTAGTATTTTATGTTATAAATAAATAAATAAATAATGCAAAATAGATGTTAACATTTTTTTTATTAACTATATTTTATTTATTTTGTTAATTAATTAGATAAATAATTAGTTTTTATAATTCGGAATATATTTATTTTAAATTGTTTGTTTTTATTATTTTATTTTATTAATTTAACAATTCTTAACAACTTTTGTTTTGATTTATATAGAATAATACAATAATTTTTCTTCATTTAATTTTTTCATATTTTTACTATTATAATAAGTTTTTTGCTTAACAATTAATTAATTATGTTTTCTTAGAATTCTTTACATTAACTCATAAATTATTTATTTATTTATTTATTTAATTTTTTTTTATTTTCTCCATTATATTGGCTTTTTTATGTTTTGATGGATATAAGAAATTATTTTTGTTTAGTAATTTTGTTAGTTTTTATGAATTTTTTACTTATGTTAACTACTTATTTTTTTATATTTCATTATTTTTTTACTATTTAATTAATTAGTTTTGAATAACATTTTAAAAATATCTCTTCCAAACTAATTTTTTTGTTAAAAATAAATAAGTATTTTTTTAATGTTTTTATAAATTTTTATTTATTTTTTTAAATTAATTAATTTATTTACAATTTTTTATTAATTTTGTTTGTTTACTGTTAAATAGTTTTTTTTAACTTAATTTTTTTAAATTTTTTCATTTTATTAATTTACTATGCCCATTAACAACTTTGGTTTTTGTTTAGATTGCATAATGATTTTTTTCTTTTAATTTTTTTTTTTAATTTAGCTTATTGTTTATTTTATTTATAATATTTTATTAATTTTTTTTAATAATTAGTTAATTATTTTTTTTGTTTTAAATATTTTATTAATTTTGTTTAATAAATAGTTAATTTTTTTTTTTGTTTTTAATATTTTATTAATTATTTTATATAAACTAACTTTTTCCAGTATTTATTTCTTTGTTAGACTAAAAAATTATTTGGTTTAGTAGGTTTGTTCATTTTTATAAATTTGATGTTTAGTTTTTTGTTACAAATAAATAATTTTTTTAATGTATTTTTATTCGTTTTTAAATTTTTTTATTTTTATTAATTAATTGTTTTATTTAGAATATTATATTAATTCTGTATATTTACTGTTAGAATGTTTTTTTTCTTTTAGTTTTTTTTTTATTTATTAATTTTATGAAAAGATGAACAACTTTTATTTCTGTTTATATTGAATAATAATTTATTTTTTATTTGTTTTTTATTTTAACTTATTTTTTATTTTATTTAAAAATTTTATTAATTTCGTTTAAAAATTAATTGATTTTTGTTTTTAGAATTCTTTATATTAATTCATCAACAATTTATTTTCATTTTAAATATTATATTATTTTTGTTAACCCTTTTTAATGCTTAGGTTTCTGTTACAAATAAATATACCTATATTTTTGTTTTTGATGTACTTTTGTTCGTTTCTGTAAATTTTCATTTTTATTAATTATTTTATTTATAATACTTTATTAGTTTTCTTTATTAATTAAGTATTTAATTTTTAATAATTTTTTAAAAACATCTTCTTTTGACTAATAAGTTTTTTTATTTCTATTATTTCATTCACTTTTTTAACGAAATTGTTAATAAAACCTTTTTTAATACATCCTTTTTTGTTTTGATGAATAATTTTAACTAAGTTTAATAAAAATTAACTTTAAAATATTTACCACTTAATGATTATTAAATCTTCTTGTGTTGCTGTCTACAACCTGCTGTCGAGCGCGTATTTTTTATTGAATTTAATTTAGTATTATTTTTATTTGTTTTGTGCACTTAAACACTCTTATTCACATTACTTTTATGCGCAATTACTTTTATATAACATTTTCAAATCCTTTGCCACCTTGCCACTGCCACCAACAACACGAGGCAGTTCTTAGTCGCACCCACACTTCAGCACAGACACACACACAAAAATACCAGCCAACCGTGTTTCTCACGCACCCTTTACGTCGTTATGGGTGGGGAAATAGTAGTTAGTACAAAAACAAACAACAATTAGTTGTATTTGTATGTCGTATGATTCACTAAAATTCACTTCAAGTAACTAAGCAAATGCAATTGATTGCACAAACACTACAACAACTCCAGAAACTGCAGACGCAGGTACATGCAATTCAAGTCAGCTGTGCACTCGGTGTATCTGAGAGGTATGTGAATGGATTTTTTCCTTCAAACACTTGTACACTTTTCAGAGGCTCGATCTCGTAATAACCAAATGCTTCTTCTTTTTGAATGGGTCGCAACAATCGTTTAGCGGCTTTTCAAATTAGCTACGCTCTAAGTTCACCCGTCAAAATCTGCCTCGCACTTCTGTCGCTCAAGTTGCTTTACTCAGCAACAATCAAACTGTATTCGAATAAAAATTGAATGCAAATATTTGTATTATTAATTTTCCGGCTTTAAGTGAAATTTTACACATTCGATAATTGGCCTAAACAACAACATCGTAATTTGCCTATGCAAAAACAATTCACGCACGCGTATACTCTGCAAAGGTGCGGTGTTGCGCGTTACATGCAGTTTTTTCAGTTGTTTTCGCTACGCGTTCAGAAAGTCAACTAATCGCCCGAGTATCAGCATAAAAGTACTTGTAGCCGTCCATATAAAATTTCCCACATTATGGCATTCTGTTGCAAACACAAATTCGCCGCATATTGGGTTGAACCGGTGATGGTGCTCGGCTAGTTGGATATCCTTTCGGCTCGTGCTTTCTCAGACACCTTGCATAGCCATTGATACACTTCTACACTCGCAAGCGTACTAGCGGCGAATTCGTTTATTTGTTTGTGTTTTTATTACATTTTGTTTATATCCCGTTTATCACCCGCCGTGTGGCAGTGTTCTTTCCATTTCAAATTCTCTTAATCTTTTATTTCCTTATTTTCCTTGGCTCTTCTCACTCTATCTCACTCTCACCATATCTGCCATATTGTTGCTCTCTGCTGGCAGCAGTTGTTGTCTTCATTTTATTTCCCTATTGTTGCTTCTCAAATAATTTTCTGTTATCCTGTGCATACTTTAGTTTTATTGTTGATGTTGATTATTTTTGTTGTTGCTATTTTACCCTCTAACATTTTGCAATATTATGTCTTCTCACCGGCGCACTCGTAGCTGTGAAATGTTACTCCTTCGCTAGCAGGCAATGAACTTTTATTGCTTTGGCTTGCAGGTATTCTCGTTTTTGCTAAAGCGAAATCGGTGAGAAAGGCGGTGAAATTGTCAGGTCTTTAAGAAATTTATAATTCAAAACTTTTATGTATGACATTTATTGATTACTTAAGGCGCAAGGTCTTAAGTGGTAAATTATAGAATTGAAAATTGCATAATATATACAGTTTGACAAGGAAGTGTTTTGAACCAGAAAAAAATATTTTCTTTTTGATATATTTTTTTGCAAATAAAATTATAATTTAATGAAATTTTGTGCTAATTTTTTTTATGCAATTACTAATTAGCGCGTACTTCCTTTTTGGGTGTTTGACCGAGCTCCTCCTCCAAATGGAGGGACCTACCGCTTCAAGCCGACTCCGAACGGCAAATAATTTTTATGAGGAACTTTTCCAAGGCAGAAATATACTCGGAGATTCGCCATTGCCTGCCGAGGGGCGTCCGCTATTAGAAAAAAACTTTTTTTTCATTTTGCTGTTTCACCGAGATTCTAACCTACGTTCGCTCTGTGAATTCCGAATGGTAGCCACGCACCAACCTATTCGGCTACGGCGGCCGCTAGATTTCTATCGTGAAATATATCTCCCGATCTACAAATAAATTGCATTAGGTGATGCAAGGAGGCAATTGAAAGGCCACCAGACGCTTCACCCAAATGCTCTTGGACGTTTTGTGTTTGAGGAACTAAGCTGTATCATACATACCGCATTAGCAAATGGGCATCGGATATTGCACTAACTCTAAACCCTAAGAAGTCTCAAGTGCTTGTTATTTCCAGAAAGCCCCTCGACACTTTAACTTTTCCAAAAATCTTACTTGCCGGCATTGCTATCAATTGGTCGGAATCATTTTCAGCCGAAGATTAGCTCGGCATAGTCACGTAAATTTAGTCGTGGATAAGTTGTCGGTATGATTCGTGCGCTCTGGACTACTATATTACTCGTTATGCTGCTGAACGACTGCTAACAACAGGCCGGCGGCAGCAGCGGTGGGATGAGACACAAAGCGGACGTTAGACCTACAAACTCATACCACATACTCGTACCTTGATGAGTGGTTAACGAGAAAACATGGAGACACCAACTATCACCTTTCGCAATTACTCAGCGGACATGGCTGTTTTCAGGAATACCTACACCGTTTTAAGCTGCGAGACAACCATTTCTGCCCAAACTGCCTTACGAAATCGCGGTTCATGTTTTATTGAGACTACTTCAGAGAGGAACCAGCTATCCTGGAACAAACCCTGGATCATCAACCATTCCCCATCACCCTTTTACGAGATATATGCGCAACCAGCGGTAAGTGGGAGGCAGCGCAAACGTTCGCAGGTAAGATCATGACGCGACTTCGCCATGTTGATTGGGAACGCAAGGCGATGCAGCAACAGCTACAGCAGCAGCAGGCGGCGGACAGTTTCTGGCGAACCAACAGTATACAGTATCGTACAGAAGACAAGACGGTAGTGAGCTAATATAACACTACTGCAACTTTCCTGACATCTCCTTTACTTTGGAACCACATATAAACACATTTGGAGTAATTGGGACGATCGACGGTGTACAGCCTTCATATGCCTGTAGGGGATGAACCTGGACGCAGGTACCAGGTGTGTTTTCAGACATAAACGCGGCTCTACCCAGAAGTTATACTTTTGTGGCCCCAGGGTAGAATTAGCCGAGGTGAACGATTGTTATAGTATTAGTAGGAGCGTGCCCACCTCTGAGATGTTTCTGACATTTTTATTTCAACCTCCTTCCAAAAAAAAAAAAAAAATATTACTCGTTATGTGTTCGAGATCAAGGCTAGATAGCACGTTTCTCACCTTATGATACAGTGTATTCGATGGCCTTGGCTAAGCTTTTTCAGTTGAGATGCCTCTTACAAGATGCCTTCTACTATTGAAAGCACTTGCATACCTCTCCCCCAAAATAATTGCCGGTGACTTCGTGGAAACTGAAAGCTTCTCGCTGCTAGACATAAAACACAAACGACGGAAAGACAGTTTTTCGTGCATTTGACTCGGCTTTGGAGACACAAACTCAGATATAAAGTAGCATTGAGAAACACAATTTTAATTAATAAGTAACTCACACTTGATTTGCCTTTCTTTGTAACTTAAAATAAAATTTTACCATGAAAATTTAAATTGATTGTGACTAGCACTAATAATTAAAAGGTTTACTCGTATCCTTGCTGTGTTAGGATCGAATCATTAAATAATTAAAATAAAATTAATA
Source organism: Anastrepha fraterculus (assembly GCA_037575425.1). Lineage (NCBI taxonomy): Eukaryota > Metazoa > Arthropoda > Insecta > Diptera > Tephritidae > Anastrepha > Anastrepha fraterculus. The sequence goes on along the minus strand of JAYXIM010048285.1, from coordinate 28,945 downwards.
AAAAAACCAGCAATGACAAATAAAGGTAAAAGGAAAATTCGATACATTCTTCAGCAGTACTATGACTAAAATTAAAAGCTGGAAGAGGCGGCCGAAAAATGTGTGCTGTTTATGGACCCAATATATTCGAGTATTAAAACAACAAAGCGATGGTGACAGCAACATACACTGCAGATTTCGTCTACGATGGGGACGACATCTACCGGGTTCGGCACTCGAAGTGTAACCAACTTCAGACCGCCTGTGCAGCCGATACACCGGCATCAACTGTCTGTTATTTAGCTAAATGTTAGTCAAGAATATTGTTTACAAGCGCGCGGAAGCATTTTGGCGAGAGTAAACGCGAAAAAAAGAAATCAGTAGTGGGCTTCGGACGTAATAGTCCGATTGCATTATATTCGGCTGGAAAATCACACCCAGCGATTGTTCGTGAGTTCAAGCATCTCCTTAAAGTAAATAAAGTTTTTATTTATCGCACAATGATACCGGTAGCATCGCGAAACGTCAACGAGGTGGTCATCAAAAGACTGCAACGTCATATGAAATGGTCCAAAAAGTGAAGAAGTAACTTGAAAGAAGAAGTAACTTGAAAGTAACTTGAAGAAGTAACGGCGAAAGAACTGAAAATATCTGCCCGTAATATCCGCCGCATACTGAAAAATGATTTTAATGTCAAGATCCTTACAAGACTCAAAACCTTACAAAATCCAAATGGCGCTTGATCTCACACCAAAGCAGCAACAAGCTTGAGAGAGCTAAGGAGTTGCTTCGCTTGGGCGAAAGCTATAAATTTTCGAACATTGTGTTTTCTGACAAGAAAATTTTTCAAACTGAGCAATTCGTAAACTCCCAGAACGATAGGGTTTATTTGACCACTAGAATTTGCGTCATCGATTGGCCATCAGGAGCAGCACCCGCCACAGGTAATAGTTTGGGCTGACGTAACCGCAGATGGACGCTCTCCAATCGTTTTCATCGAGCGTGGCGTCAAGGTAAATGCGAAATATTATCTGGAAATTACTTTGGAGGTTACTTTGAAGGTGTGGGCAGACAAACATTTCGGTCGCAGTCCATGAACGTTTCAATAGGACTCGGCATCGTCTAACAAAGCTTGAGGGAACCAAGAACGAATAAAAAACAACGCTCCGAACTTCATACGTCCACACAATGGGTCTCAAATTCATCAGATGCGAACTCGATGGATTATCCTCTTTGGGCCATTTTAGAAAGCAAGGCCGAACTAAAAGCTTCATCAGTCTGAGTGGGCCAAAATACCCGCAAGTCACAATCGGGCAGCTTGCGATTCTCAAGCCCTTAGTCAAGGCAAAAGATGATCATATCGAGCAAAAGTAAATTGATTCTTAATTTGTATTACTTTCACACATTTTTGCTTAATAAATAATAGTAATTTTCCAATTTAAATTGGTGGCCTTTTAAATTGTTTACACTTCGAGTGCCGTATGCTGTAAGATGAAGGGCATAGAAACCGGCGAATTTGACCGGCATTCATATCGTTATCTTTACCAAAGGAACTTCAAAACCTAAAAATCATTTGCATAACAGTGATCCCGAAAAGAGGCTCGATGTAAATGTTTCACGTTAATTGACGCAAAAGAATCTTTAGGAACGAATTGTCGCTGGAGATTATTCGCTGAAATATCAAGAAATAGGCATTTTTAAAGCGCATGGCAATTAGCGATAAATCATGCGTAACACACGACAACAACAACTGAAAGAGCTGGGGTCCAATTGCAATTAGTCAGTCGCAGTGCTAGCCAAGTCTGGATTAATGGTAAAGAAAGTTTGCTATATTTTGGAGAGATTGAAGAATGATAATTCATTATTGACTGCTTCCAGAGGGTCAAATACTCAATTCAAAGCTCCATTGTCAACCGCTTATGAGATTGAAAAAGACAATAAATCAAAAGTGGTCATAATTGTAAATTGGAAATATCCAGCCATTGATGAGGTCATGCGTTGAGTCTCCAAGTGTTCATTGAATATAAGTATGTTTGGAACCCCATAAGCAGGAGTATATTTAATTTGTAGTATGTACAAATGCGATCTTGTGCGCGTATACTCCCCTATGGCTGTTATAAAAGCTTCTCTTACCAAGTAGTTTGCGCAAACTTTCCTCCTTTTTATTTCATTGACGGAGTGGGACATACAAGAGGAAGTCCAAAATAAACAAGACTGGCGTCATAAAAATGTTTTTGATGGCCCCATATTTTTAATGAGTTAGTACGTTGGAAGTTACATCCCGAGCGGACCTCCAGTGAAAGCTTGATGACATTCGGTTCAGTGGAAGCGAAGTTGTTACGTCTAAAGTGTCAGTATGTTTGTGTGATCGATACAACAATGAGTTTCAAACAAAGAGCTAATGTCAAATTTTGTTTTAAAACCCATAATATGTTTACCGAAACATTTCGACTGATGAAAAAAGTTTATCGCGAGCCAGAGTTCATGAGTGATTTACACGTTTCAGAGATGGCTGTGAGGACATAAATGACAATGAACATACGGGCCGCCCAAAATCAGTAATCACCGAAAACTCCATCGAATTTGTTCGTAAATATATTAAAACTGAATCGAAATCATTGTTTAAATTCATGGAATTGGAGGTAAATAACTAAAAAAAAATTGATTTATCACATTTTAAGTGATCCTTTGGGCATACGAAAGGTCTGTGCACGTTTCATTTCGCACAAATTAACTGAGAACCAAAAATTGCTCAGAATTCAACATTCGAAAGACCTCATTAAAGAGGCGAGAAAAGACGAGAAATTCCTTTACAACATTGTAACTGGTGATGAAACGTGGTGTTTCCAACATGAACCTCCAAGTAAACGTCAAAGAACCGAATAGAAAGCCCCAAACGAGCCACCACCCAAAAAATCGCGTTAGGAGAAGTCAAAAATCAAGGCTATGATGTTTTTTTTTTACGATTCCAAAGGAATTGTCCGTAAGGAGTTCGTACCAATGCTTTCGTCGAATTCGCCCTGAACACCGCGGAGGAAAAAGCTGGCGCTTATTCATGATAATGCATCATCATCTCACCGATGCACTCTTCTGACTGAGTTTTTGACTAGATATCGGATTTTAACCATCAATTGCCCACTGTATTCCCTGATTTGGCTTCCTGTGACCTCTACCTGTTCGGAAAATTGCATTCGACCATGAAAAGAAAACATTTAGCGTCCACAGTGGCCATCCAAAAGGCTTGAAACGACATCCTGAAGAACATTCCAGTCAATGACCTAAAACACTCTTTCGAAAACCGCTAAGATCACGCAAAGCAGTGTATCGAGGCCAGAGGGGACTATTTTGAATAAATTAACTCGAAGTTATCAGAACAAATCTCCTGTCGTTCCTATTTTAGCTCAGTATTGTTTATTTTGGACTTCATCTTGTACATCTACAAGAAGAATATGTAAAATATGGAGCTTGTTGTTGTTGAAATGGTTGAGTATTTCGATTAAAATAATCTTAATTAGCGCCTAGCACCGTTTTAGTACTTCGTAGAATCAGATCCATTTCGTGAGATCCCAGTATAGCCGCCAAATTTTTATCTCTATGTTTGAGATTTCATTGATTTGCTGTAAGAAAGGCGAAAAGACGTAGTCTCGCCTCGATGGACCTGAGCGTTCGCATAAATAGACTTTCCTTCACCCCCTCTATCAGAGAACTTCTGCAGATGGGGTTGAACGGAAGGTGGCTGCATGATCCCCATGCCTTCCAGTGACCTGTAAAGGTTGCAGTAATACGTGAGATGCTTGGGCGAGAGCATTCTAACAGGTACTTCATCATCTGAACGTTGCACGATGGCCATGTTTTTCTGGTTGTGGTGCATGTAGTTAGTTGCTTCCTCCGTCTTTCGTCTAAAGCATAGTATTGTGACGCATTGGATGCTTTTATTGTGTTATGTCTAGTGCCGAGCCTCTTCTTGCTAGTTCATCTGCTATCTCATTACCTTCTATATGTCTATGACCGGGAACCCATAACAAAGTAATTTTTGGCCAAAGACCTAGCAATTCTAGTTCTTCTATGGAGTTTAATACGTAAAACTTTCAGTAGCATTAGTGGCGACGTGGCACTCAGGCCATTTTGGTGTGCTGGTTGGTTTGCGTTCCTTCTCTTTTCAATATAAGCAATTTGTAAATTAGCTTTGCTTTGCTTTTTAAGGTGTCAACTGTGCTTCTCTTCAACTAATTTACGGTAGTATTGTAGGCGACTAATTCTAGATTATTTGGATTATAGCGCTTTAATCTCTAAATGGGTTACAAATAGCCTGAGAGCTGACACTAATGAACTGTTTAAACTTAATAGACCTCATAAATTTACCACAGACTGCATACTTTTTAAACGCCTAATACTGTAAGAGGCTATAAAGTAGGCATCGCTATTGATTAAAAAGTTACTTTAGAGTGAAAGAATTTATCGCAAGGCGAATCTCTCAAAGTTGATGTTGGTAAATCAGCTGATTCGTTTTTTTTTTTCGCTGTGTTCATGTGGCTGTCAGTACAGAAAACAGCAAGGCGAATTATTATTATTTTTTCTACTTCGACAATACCTTGCCGTAACAATCAAACGCACAAAACATTGTTATTGGTCTAGTGCCACCACCTTCAATAAAAGCGCCTTGATTTGCCGATATTGAAAAATTTCATAAGTCGTTTCAAACTTGTATAATATGAGTGCCTCCGGAATTATGCCGAACTACTACTAACCAAATCAAGTATGACAACTATCGGCTGCATAATTCCAAATTATTATCATTATTTTAAAATTACATTCGGATTGTCGAGCAAATTTTGAATTAATCAGAATTTTAAGGAAAATTTCATTCCTATTTCAGTTTGCACCACTGTGTCGCGTCATTACTCTATAGATAGTCAATGAGTTTCAGCAATCGTCATCGAATTCCATAGAGAGCTTTGCCATTTTGGCCAACTTATTAGCTAAAAAGTTCGTGTTGAAAGCTCTAAATTTATTAGGAGACTACGCTAGGGAATGGAGAAAAGCTGCAAATTGTAATTGAGTTGTCAGCGTGGGGTGTGCGCGAGTGTGGTGGAAAAAAGGAGAAGCAAGGACTTGCTTGAACTGTGAAATTTATGTTTACTGTTGCATGAGGTGGTCCTGTGATAGACTTCTCTGTTGCCGTGTGGAGCTTCTATGTGCTACAATACCATTACTAGATGGTGTGTATGTATGTGGGTAAATACAAACGCTGAAGAGAAAAATACTCGTTGTAGACTAGAGTAGTACCAGTTCAGTTTTCAGCTCAACCCGTTCGTTTTTCTTCTTTCCATGTTAGCAAGTGGTACTTTTAACACGGCTATGGCCTGCGATTTGCCCATTGTCCGGCGATGTATCAGCATAATACCAGTCTGCAATTTCACTGTCCACGATAATTGTCTTAGCATAAATGCTGCCTAGTCATGTGTATTGCCCTTTTTTTTGTGGAAAAACGAACTTTCAGAATGCAGAGTTTTTGATTGTCCGGCTGATAGAAATTGTATATTTATATCTAAGCTAATTGAATTGAAAACTCCCAAATATGTTTTGCTAGAAATTAGTATTGATGAAATCTTATAGGCATCAAACTCTTATTTTCCCCAAATATTTTTGGTTGTCCTCATTAAGGCTTTTTTTCATTGACTAAACTAAAATCAGTGTTACTCTGTCACTCATCATTTGCCTTACAGGCTGCAAATTAAAAACAAGTAAATTTTTATATTTCCTGTTTTTAATTAAATTGTATGTTTCCTTTTATTATTTTCATTTAAATTTTTATGAAAGTTCTCTTAATAAGGTCCCACTGGCCTAGGATGATTAAGTCGAACATATATCCCTCACTCTCAGTTTTGAACGGAACTAGACGCGGAACTAACTGTGGAAGCACAGTCTGCTTTGGGGTACGCTAGGGGTATTCTGAGAAACCGTTACCTGGGATCGGTATACTATTCATCTCTGAAGGATATAGCCGACAAAAGTTTAAACTGTTTATTAAAACTCGGAAATAAATGAATCACGAAATATGTTTAACACAACTCCAACAACACTGATAACACACGGGCCCTTGTGGTCTATGTGAGATCTATTTAGAGAACCAGATTTACCTAACCCAACCTAAAGTGTACACAGAATCTGTTTTTTTTTCTTAGAATTTAATGAAACTTCTTCCGGGTATAGGAATTGGATAAAAATGCAAAAATTAGTCCAGTTGTATGCCAAAAGTAAGTCCTAAACAAAATTAAAAAAATTCTTAAAAAAAAACAAGTAATTAGGAAATAAAATTCAAGGTATTAATTTCAAGAACATAAATAAAACTAATACTCCTTAAACTGCGGTTTCATATTTTATATGCCCGTTCGCTGCGAGGATTAAACACATACTTGGTTGGTTGGTTGGTTTAAGTGGTGATTCTTCCAGAATCCAACCAGCGCTTCCGTGCCATTTTGTTGCCACATCCTCGTTACCAACTTGTTTACCAGTTATTTACAGCAGGACTATATATTGACATCTAAGCCAGACAACTGTTCCAGACTCTCGAACAGCGGTTTACCCAGGGTTAACATTCTGTCCTTCCATAGGGCAGGGCATTCGCAGAGGAAATGGAAGATTGTTTCCCTTTTCTCCGGTTGTTTACAACTGTGACAGTATGTATTGTAAGGGATGCCCATTTTGGCTGCTTGTTCTCCCACAGACCAAAAGCCAGTTATGACTGCCGTTAGTCTGCAGGCGTCCTGTTGTTTCATGTTTATCAATGTTGACGATTGCTTAAGGTTGTAGGTGGGCCATAACGTCCTGCTGATTTTGCATTTCGTCTGGTCTCTCCAACTACAATCTGCGATTTGGAGGTATTTTAGGAAATTGCACTCTTGACTGCACCTAGTGGTGAGAATACCGATTCTGCAAGAGTGTTATTCATGGTAGATCCCCTTCTCACCAGTTCATCCGCTTTTTCATTACCTTCGATGCTCCGATGTCCCGGAACCCAGATTAAGGTAACTTTATGGTTTCCGCTCATGGTGGTAAGGCTAGTCCTGCTTTGCTCCACCACTTTAGAGGTTGTTATAGTTGCGTCCAGCGCCTGGATTGCAGCTTGGCTATCCGAAACAATAGCGATATTGCCCTTAAAAGAGGGATCTGTGATTAATAGCCTAAAAGCTAAAACTAAGAATATATACCAGCTGCAACACCACAATCCTTTTTAGAGCCGTTTGTATAGGCTGTAGTATCGAAATTGTTTAGTGAGAGTCCCTTATTCCATTTCTTTAATTGCTGATACAATTTTCCACCCCTAAGTCTATTAACGCCCTTTGGATAGCATCAGTATTAAGGTTATTAAATGCGCCTTCTATGACTAGAAAAGCTGCCATGGTGTACTGTTTTTTTACTAGAGACCCCTCTATTGTTCGGATTAACTCGTGAAGCGCTGTCTCCGTCGATTTGTCTTTGAGGTAAGCATGTTGTGCAGTTGATATACTAGAACTCTTCAGCGAACTTCTAATGTGCATATCTTAAAGCCGTTCAAAAGTTTTTACAAGGAACGACGACAAACTGATTGGCCTAAAGTCCTTCGCTGATTCATGGCCTCTTCTACCTGCCTTATGTATGAAGACGACTCTTATAAGCTTCCAGCTGTTTGGAATATAACCTACGTTCAGACACGCTTTGAAAATTTCTATAAGACATGGCAGAATATTATCAAGAGTTTCATCTTGGGAAAAATCCCGTCAGGGCCTGGAGATTTGAAAGGTGAAAACGATTTGATTGCCTATGCAACCTTCTCTTTTGTGGCTGTTGCATCCACAAGATGCTGTGGGTCATAGCGGCTCCGCCGAATTCTCCCAACATCGCTATTGTGAGCGCTACATCCCGAAAAATGAGTATTTAAGAGAAGTTCTAGAGACTCTTCTGCCGTAGAAGTCCAAGTTCCATCTGGCTTCTTGACCCAAGAAACCATTGAATGATCTTTGAACAAGATACGGCTGAGCCTCGCAGAATCTCTGGTAGATTCGATCGAGGAATAAAAATCTCTCCAGCTCTCCTTGTTGGTGGCCCTAGTTGCCTTTTTGTACTGTCTCCGACTATCTCTGTACAGTTGCCAATTACCTGTTGCGTAGCTGAGATTACAATTTTTTTTGGCTTCTTCCTTTAATTTTGAGAGCTCATTGCTTCACCAGGGAGGATATGCTTTTTTGCTATATTTAATTGGACACGACGTCTTGTAGCCCCTACTGAATGTCTTCTTCAATGTAAACACATACTTAGTCTTGCATTAATTCTGTGAAAAATTTTATAGTACATACGGCGACAACTAATTCGTTTCGTATGAAATTTCGTTTGTTAACAATGGAGTGGAGATCTAAGGAAAATCGCATTGCAGTTATTGTATTAAAACATTTTTGTAAAAGTGCAAGTCAGATTAACGAAATTGTCGCTTAGAGTCACAAAAGCAGATCATCATTGAAGAGCTAACATTACGATTAAGAGAATCAGAAGAGCGAGTAATGGAGCGATTCAGTGAGTTGTCAGCGGATCTTATGAACCTGAAGTCGGCAGTTAAGCTCATGGAAGAGCGGGTAAAAATAACTGAACAGAAATGTGCTAGTGTAGAAAAATTGCGCAGCGAGGTATATGCACTTACCGAGCAACTAAATGTCTACGAGAACAACGCAATATCAACAGATGTTATTGTTAGTGGGTTGCCTATAAGAAAAGATGAGGACATTCTAAATGATTTCTCCAAGCTGTGCCAAACGCTTCAGGTAAAACTAGCGCCTGTACGTTCTGCTTTCCGGTTACGACCAAACAATAAAAGCGTAGCTCCAATAATAATCAAATTGAGCTCTGCTGCAGATCGCTCTCAACTGCTGAAAGCTGTTGCTAAATTCTGCAAAGATAAGAGACGAGCACTTTCTCTTAGTGATGTCGGCGTTGGTATTGAAGGGAAAATATTTATCCACGAATGTCTTACGAGAAAAAATCGCGAACTAATACGTTTGGCAATGCAATATAAAAAGCAAAAGCGTCTAACGTCAGTTTTCTCTGTTCGTGGACAAGTGTTTGTTAGAGCTCGACCCCAAACTGATGCTGTACTTATAACTGAAAAAACGAGTATAGAGAGCATTGCAACTGCTAATACGTAAAAACAAAAACACTTATGCGTTATATTATTAATGTTATGTCTGCGTTAAGTTTATTCTCTTATTTATCATTTATGTTTTCCAAACTCTTTGCTTTGCATTGTAATCATTTTTATTTTAGTATCATTTCTATTTTGTTCATCTCATTTGTACTTTACATATTCTTGGCTTTACAATGTAATCTTTTTTATTTTGATCTCATTCCTATCTATCTCATTATCTCCTTGCTTTATTTCAATTCCCCCACCTTGCGTATCCTACCAACCATAAACTGTCAATGCGTAATGAAATAGCAAAACAAGTAGACAAAGAACATGCAAGAGGATTGCTTAAACTCATTTCTAATCGCTACAATGGGTTTAATGTCTGTCAGTTGAATGCGCGAAGTTTGAATGCTGAAAAAATTGACTATCTAAATTTTGTTTTTGATAATTTGAGCATTGACTTAATATGTATTACAGAGACATGGTTTAAAGACTATATTGATAATAATGTATATTCCCTGTGCGACTACACTATTATTAGATGTGATAGGACTACTAAGACTCGAGGAGGTGGTATTGCTTTATATTTTAAAAATAATTTTAGATGGAAAGAGATCTGTAGATCAGATCATTTTCAAGAAGTCGAATACATTTTTGTTGAATTTTATGATAACAATACCAAATGTCTTGTTGCATGCATTTACAACCCTAGCAATAGAAATGACCTCTCAGTGATATTTGATAAATTAGCGGAATTCCACATCTCCTATGAACATATTATTGTGTGTGGTGATTTAAATGTAGACCTTCTTTGTGATAATTTTTCCTCCAGGAGGTTGATAGATAGTTTCCAATCATTAGGAATTTCCTTAATTAATGAATATGCTACTCGTTTTGCACCCCACTGCAAACCAAGTCTTTTGGATGTATTTTGCGTCAGTGACAGAGATTACGTCAGTCATATTGATCAACTTCCTATGGCTGGAGTTTCCGACCACGAGTTGATATTCTTATCTTACAACATCCAGTTCAACAGACACAATCAAGTAAAGGAGATATTTTTTAGAGACTTTAAGCTTATTCAGCATGATCTCCTAAATAAGGAGGCTGCCGAGCTTAATTGGAATATGTGTCGGTTATTCACAACAGTGGATGAAAAACTGCAACATTTCAATGCTTTAGTCAGCCATCTATTTGATAGGTTTGTTCCGTTGCGTAAAGTTAAAGTCCACGGAAATAGGAAACCATGGTTTACGCGTGAGATATTGTCTTTAATTAGAGAGCGTAGTAAAGCATATAAGAAATGGAAAAATGATACAAACACTCACTCGTGGCAAAAATATCGTGTAGCAAGAAATAAAGTAACTGCAATCACTAGAGATGCCAAAAAGGCATATCTACATTGGAAGCTCAACGATAGTTTACCTCCGAAAGTCCTATGGAAAAACCTTAAAACCTTAGGTGTCTCAGGAGAGAATAAGTCCGTGTGCAGTTTGGACCCAGAAATCTTAAATACTCACTTTCTAGCATCTAACAGGGCTCCACTCGACATACCTGTAAAAGTTCCTCTACGAGAGCATGTTAATGACGGTGAGTTTGAATTTGTGTCTGCAACTGAGATGGATTTGATACAATGTGTACATACTGTCAAATCTAATGCCATAGGGACCGACGGCATTTGTCTTAAATTTCTTAAAATTATTCTACCATTTGTAATACCATCACTTACGCACATAATTAACTTTTCAATCACCTCATCTACATTTCCATATCTTTGGAAGATAGCAAATATAATACCTGTGCCTAAAATAAAATGCTCTACCGCTCCTCAGCACTTCAGACCAATAAGCATTTTACCTGCCCTATCGAAAGTATTTGAAAAATTCTTGGCGCGACAAATTACCTGCTACTTGGACAAGAACAATCTGCTGAGTAATTTCCAGTCGGGTTTCAGAAGTCTGCATAGTTGCTCCACAGCTATGCTTAAAATTTTTGAAGATGTTCGCTCTGCTTATGATAAAAACTACCTAACAGTGCTAGTATTACTCGATTTTTCAAAAGCATTTGATACTATTGATCACAACATTTTACTGCAAAAATTGTGCTGTCAGTATAAGTTTGGAGCATTTTCTCTGCAACTAATAAAAAGTTACCTTTCGAATCGGCTACAACAAGTTAAGTGTGGTGATAACTACTCAAGTCTAAAACCAATTACGTCAGGTGTGCCGCAGGGCTCTATTTTAGGTCCAATTTTATTTTGCATTTTCATAAATGATATTGTTGAGTGTTGCGAAAATTCGTCGATTCATCTCTATGCTGATGACACCCAGATCTACCTGTCAAGGCCAATAGGTCTTATTGAAGATTTGATAGCAAGGCTTAATGAAGACCTCACTCGTATTTCTAACTGGTCCAAATCTAACAACTTGAAATTAAATGAGTCAAAGACAAAGGCGATTGCTATTTCTCATTCAAAGTATGACCTTAACTCTTTGCCGCCAATATTACTTAATGAAGTAAATATTAACTTTGATGACATAGTAACTAACCTGGGTTTCAGAATAAATTCAAGACTATCATGCGTTGACCATGTAAACTTTGTTGTAAACAAGGTATATAATATTCTTAGAAAGCTATATTGTACTGCCTACTTACTGCCACGGCAAACTAACTTAAAACTTGTTAGATCACTCATTGTTCCTCATGTATCATACGCTGAATTAGTATATTGCAGGCTTGATATTAATTCGAAACAAAAATTGCAAACCGCTTTAAATAATGCAGCGCGATTCGTGTTTGAAAAAAGGAAATATGACCATATATCTATCTACTCAAAACAGATTCTCGATCATAACCTCGACTCGTATCTCAAAATACGCTCTCTTTTGTTCCTGCATAAATTAATATACACACAAAAACCATTGTACCTGTATAAAAACATTAAACAATGCCAGTGCACCCGAACATTGAATCTAATTGTTCCGACTTACACTTACTTGGAATCAGAACGCATGTTCTTTGTTAGTGCCACAAAACTATGGAATTCTATACCAACTACAATAAAACTTATAAAACAAGCAAGGTGTTTTAAAACTGCAGTTTCTAACTACTTCTAACCTTAAATCCCCCTTTCCTTCTCCCATTCCCACCATCTTTCTCTTCTTCTCACTTACTACTCTTAGTTTTAGTCTATAAGTTTAATAGTTAAAATAGTTTTAAATCTAAGTAGCATTTCTATGTATACCATCCTCGTATTCTAGAATTATAAGAAGATGTACTACCACAAGACTCTGTCTTACTATGTACAAAACAAATCAAATAAATTGAAATTGAAATTGAAATTGAAAAATAAAGCAGAAACCACCCAGCAGTGGCTAAAAAACAATACTCCTGGGATCATAGCCGCAGAAGATTGGACGTCTGGAAGTCCAGATCTGAATGCATTGGACTACAGTTTGTAGTCAATATCGTACATGGCCTATAGAACATGGCCTATCGAAGAGCTTACAGAAATTTGGAGAGTCTCAAACAATTTTTGGTACGAGCCGCGACGTCAATATCCATGGAAACCATGCGTGCTGCAATAGCTGAATGACCTTATCCTTTGAGGGCTTGTGTAAAAGCAAATGTTGACCATTTCGAATGAATATTTAAATTTTTTTTTAATATTTACATGATTAAATAAAACTAACTTCATTAAAAACAGTATTATAATTCCATATCTATAACGGGATACAAGAAAATTTGGTTATGTAGCAACAATTGAGATTTTTTTATATTTTCATTTTTTTTAAAGTAAGTTTTAAACACAGAACCTTTCTTTTGGTGAAGATCTCAGTTTTCTAAGTGAGTTTTGACTCCACATGGATGCCTAAGTACTTAGTTTCTTTGAGTTGTGGGATCTTGATGACATTGAGCTTTACTGGAAGCCACGTTGGGTTGTAAATCCTACTTGAACCGATTTTGACTAAAAGATAATAAATTGAAAAAATTATAAAAGATATATCAAAAATATATAAATAAATATCACATCTATGCTATTTGGCCATCTTTTTTTTAAATCTATGTGGTGAAAAGTCAAAATTTCCACTTTGGAATCAGAATTTCATGCTGTGAAGTCAGAATATGTCTGAAAAAATATAAGTAATATATATTTACATACATCCATGATTAAAATAATGATAACGGGATATGCGATATTCTGACCTGTGTCGATCCCATATTTCTTTTTTTCATCAATATTTTTAAATTTGAAACTTTTAAACTAAATTGAAAAAAAAAAACTTTCTGGCACGTAGTCTTATACTTCATGAAATTTTAGAGCAGCAAAATGAAAGCTACAAGTGGCGCGAAATCTTTTCAAATTTTGGTTAATTTTTTCCCTAATAGTGTTGCGCGTTTTTTCCATAAAAGAAAAGATTTTGTAAAGTCGTGCGTTCGTGACATTTGTATAAAGCAGAAAATTCTTATGAATAAGAAAGCCCTTTCAGCTGAGAAATCCTACTCACCAACTCGACGAACATAGTTTTGAAAAAAAAAAAAAAAACACAAATCGCTTTCTGTGCTTTCACCACAGCTACTGAGCTTTGGCGGTTCTTGAAAAGCTTTTTGACCCGATTCATTTAAGTTAAGCAAATAACTTCACAGCACCTATTAACGCTTTTGTGGCCATTTTTTCTTTGCAGGCATTTTTGTTTGGTGGTTTGGTTCTTATTCTTCGGCTATCTGTTTACACTTCTCGTCATATTACGCCCTTCATTGTGTTGTTGACATTGACAGGAAGTTACTAATAAAATTTTATTAATATTCATGTCTATAGAGCAGAGCAGAGCAGTCAATTCGAGGTCAATAGTTGAATGTTTAGTGTTGGGTTAGCTGATAAACTTTTGCCTTACTTTTCTAATCGCATATTTTTCCGTTTTTTTTTTTTTTTGGTGGTAGCTGACATTGGGTAATTCGATTGTGTGGATACAACTGTGTTAACGACACAATTTGCTGCGCGTTTTTTATGTTTATTGGCGACATGCGAGCGGCACGTATGTAGGTGTGTTGCCTATTTGTGTAGGCGCAAGTATAGCTGTGTGCAAAATAGCAGAAGCGAGGCGAATAACTGAGTTTTAATTTTTTTTGTTTTTTTGTATTTGCGTTTTGGGCATGTTTTTTTATTTATATTTATATATATATGTATATATATATATATTTGTATTTCTTTTTTAAAGTATACCGCACTCTACATTAGGAGCCGTATAACTCAAAGCTCCAAACTTTGTTCAAAATGCACAAAAAAGTAGCAAATTTCAGGTGAATAATATATCGACATTTTTAAGTTTTCATGGAGAGTTTTTAGAAAAATTCCGTTCGAGTATGCAGTATAGCTCATTTAATATTAGTATACAAAGTTCCAGTTTCAGCAAGCTAAAAGGTCTCGCTAATTTAAATTTTTTTTTTTTTTTGTTGAGATGTTGGGCTTTTTCTTCAGTGTAAACTCTCAACTTCGTTGTCAAAAATATTTAATCAATGTGACAATTTTTGGAATGAAACCTCTTGTCGCGCGTCAGAGTATTATTTCAAGGCCGCGACACGCCAGCTAGCGTTACGAAAAACCGTCACGAAATGTATAAGCCTACGGCACACAAGCTATTTTCTTTCTCCGCTTTGTGCGGTGCTTCATAGTCGAACATTGATGTAGCCGATGGCTTAGCAAACTAGGGCATATAGATTATGACAACGCTGGAGAAGTGAGTTTTGTACGGCTTGACGTTCCTGATACTCCGAGAACAGGACAAGAACTTCGAAAGAAATGCAGTGCACATACGATAGCTTACAATATTAGTAAAACAGCAGTACCGATAGCTAGACGATCAGCTCTTGATCAACAAATGATTCAATTTATACAGCAAAGAGAAGGATTGTCGATATGCTCTTTTAATTGTCAAGGTCTACGTGCTCACGCTACTGACGTATTGAATCCAGTTATGAAAAAATGCAATGTGGTAGTTTTTCATAAGACTTGGTTGCGTGAAGACGAGGAAATCAGTTTACCGTATTTTAACTGCATCTTCCAGTGTAAAAGAAGTAATGTTCGATCCGGATCAGTCGCTATCTACCACAACAAAAATGATACCGTGAATGTCCTCACACACACTTACGATTTACCGCTGTACAGTCAACATCAAATGGAGCTACAGCGAAGACTTCGAAACATAGTAATTGTGGGTGCCTACATAACTCCGTATTCACATATCAACGACATTATCGCATTTTTACATGGTTTGTTATTAAGATACACTCGTGATGGTGGTAAACGATCGATCTGAAACCTCTCATATTAACTGGAGATTTCAATGTAAATTTTACATCGGACGCTTCCATGAAATTAATAGAATTTTTAGCACATCAACTGAATTTACAAATGATTAATGATCGCTATATTTCAACAATAAAATCAGGAACAACGATAGATACCGTATTTTCTCGCCATATCGAAACAATCGAGTCAAGAACATATACATTAGGGCGGGCCGATTTAAAAACCACTCATTGCTCTATGAAAATCGTATTCTAAGGATCAAAATAAGAAACTTTGCCGAAGGAACCATACCTCTAAAACGAATTCTGATGTCCCCCAATTTGGGTCGAACGAAAAATCCCACTTTGACCCATTTAGAGTGCTCCAATCGAGTCCAAATGTATGACCAACCCCCACTAACTTTGGACAGCTGATCCACCCATGCCAGTGGCACACCCCCTGGAACTCCTCTGGGGGTTCCTCATACAATCATTTCAAAATATCACCATTTTTGGCCTTTACATGAGAAAAGAAACTAAAAAATTCGACCCAAATTGGGGGACATCAGAATTCGTTTTAGAGGTATGGTTCCTTCGGCAAAGTTTCTTATTTTGATCCCTAGAATATGATTTTCACAGAGCAATGGGTGATTTTTTTGCCTCCCCACAAATCGACCCGGCCTAATACGAGTATACATATATCCTATTTCAGTCACCACAAACCGATTGTATCAACTGCTGCTATTGCACTATCTATACAAAATGTACAGGCTATTGAAGCACAAGTATGTAATTTTATAAAAATCATTTCAATCTTCATTAAAATATTTAAATTTAATCCAGAAATTAAGAAGTTTCACTTCAAATATGCCCACATAGTGCGGCTTAATTTTAATCTGTAACATTTTTGTGAATTTTGTACAGAGTTTGGATCTTTAAGTTGTATAGGATTTTATAGGACGTACTACACTTTTATTAAAAATATAAAAATATAAAAATTTAACGCAAAAAAGCAATCGTTAAAACTTAGTAATTTGCATTGCTCCTATTATTTTGCACACAGGTGTACATATACATATTTGCATGTTTTTTTGTTACACGTGGGAACAAAAATTCTAGTAATAAAAAACTATACGTTCAATATGTGAGGCAACTCAAAAAACCAACAACTGCGCCTAGTGAGGCATTAAAGTCAAGCCTTATTAGCAATTTCTTCTTTTCAGTAAGGTCTACTTTCGCTGTGCTTACCATAGCTGAGTGAGTTCATACGCGAATACATTGCATTCTTCCGCTGTTGGTATCAAACTTCAAATGCCACAGTTTTTTCCTCCATGCGGTCATCCTTCCTGTGTACAGGGAAACCTCTGAATGCATTTCCGGCAAGAAAAAAGCTTCTAATAAAAATGTCGTGCTGTCCGCAGCCATCATGGAACTGTAGCTTCTTTCACTTGCAGGGCAACATAGACACGCACAATGCAAATTGAAGGGTGAAGGCATAGCGTAGCGTGTCTTGTTCCAAATGTTCACTAAAGATGTTGATCCCTCGCCAAAATATAATATATAAAATTAAAAGGCAATTAAGTTCCAGAAATTTGCTAATTAAACAAACACCTCCAACTTTATAAATCGATTTCTGTGTTATATATAAAGAGTGGTTAAGTTTTAAGGGCCGGTGTTGGTTTTGAATAAAATAAAATTTTTTTAGGGCATTAATGTGATTTCTCTTCATTATGATAATATTGGTATGGCTCATTTACGCATAGAATAAAATATTGGCCAAAAGGCCGCCGCGGCCTCGACGGCGCACCTCCACCCGATGGTCCAAATTTTCGATGACGTTGAGGCATAATTGAGGTTATATGCCGTTAATGTGCCAAATTATCTCATCCTTTAGCTCTTGCATTATTGCTCGCTTATTGACATACACCTTTTCTTTCAAATAACCTCAAACAACGAAGTCTACCGGTGTCAAATCACATGATCTTGACATCGCCGCGGCGTGAGATTATTCGGCCATCAAATTTTCCGTGCAAAAGAGCCATTGTTTCGTTAGCTGTGTGACAAGTGGCACCGTCCTGTTGAAACCACATATCGTCCACATTCATATCTTTCATGGCACCATCCATATCTTCCACAGGCCATAAAAAGTTCGTTATCATCTCATGATAGCGAACACTATTCACAGTAACTGCCTGACCGGCCTCATTTTGGAAAAAATACAGCCCAATAATGCCGCCGGCCCATAAACGGCACCAAAGAGTCACTCTTTGTGGGTGCATTGGTTTTTCGGCAATCACTCTTGGATTATCATTCGCCCAAATGTTGCCGCATCTGCTTATTGACGAATCCACTGAGGTGAAAATGTGACTCATCACTGAAGATGAAGTGCGCGATATGCATTTTGATTTGAACGCCCGTTTTCATAATAAGCCTGAATAACTTTAACGCGTTGTTCGATTATGTATCTTTTCAACCTTTAGTTTAGTTGTGGTTTACATTCAACATCGGCTCTTGAAACTTAACCACCCTGTACTTTGAAGTCACAATTTACTTCACTGGTGCGATCCAAGTTGGAGTACGTCTTCTTTATTTGGAGGCCTATTATCAGTGCCATATCAATAGACTTAAACGTATTCAAAAAAAAATTGTTTGTTTTGCACTCAGATTCTTGAACTTCACTGATCCGATTACTTCTTACAACGCAAATCGTTACAAAGTAGAAGAAGTATACTTTCACTCTACTTTGTTTTCGATATTATAAATAGGACAGTTGACTCGCCTTTACTCTTAGAGCGCATTCATTTTTACGTATATCCAAAAAAAAATCGTAGTAATGATTTATTCTTCGTAGAGCGGGTTAGAACGGTTTATACCTCGAAAGCACCTATGACATTGAATGAGCTCAACCATGTTTCAAGTTCTTTGGCTTTTGATTTATCGCTACCAAAAGTGAAGTTTAAAGTATCACTTATTTGATTTCTTTAAATAGTATCGAAACATGTATGTATAGTACATATATTATATATAATTCTTACAAATACTCTTAGTTCTATGTAGTCTATAAGAAACTTTATATTTCTTGACTTACTAAATGAATAAAAATGCCGCACCAAGCCACACAGCTAGAGCCACAATCGACTTTTTGTGCGCCAAGTTTGATAATCTTGTTATCAGACTTATTGGGGAAGTGAAATGTCCTTCTCGGAGATGCGGCTTGAGGCTGCTAGACTTTTATTGGGTGGCCATGAAGAACCTATGTAATGCAACCAACTTATTAACGATTCAGCCATAAAAGGGAATATCGAGGAAGCGATTTGTGAAATAGAGCCAGAAAACGTCACCAAGGTCCGGAAGAACCGGTTGGCAATATGCGCTACTGGCGAAGCCAGTGAATTTAGCTGTTATCCATAACATTTATGACATGAACAAAAAAAAACTTTGTTTATAACAAATTATAAAAATTTATTTATAATAATTTTTCTAAAAAACCACTGCATGGAATATCCTGTATAGCAGATTTCTCATTCTCTAATTAAAACGCAGCGGTTCTCCTTCCGCAATCTCTAATCGTCATAATTCAAATATCGCTGTTTCTCCTTTCTTTCTGCCTGCTTACGCAAATCACCATCCGTCAAGGATAAATATTTATTTTCGTCTGCGAAAGCAAATACTACGAGACAACGCTCTTTGTAACGCATAGCAAACATATCAAGCATAGCAAACATAGCAAACATAGCACAACTTTACCTTATAATTTCTACTCCAAATAAATTTTAGGAAATTCCAAAATATGAAAAGCAACCGGATATGACAAACAAAAACGTTGTTGTTTGTTGTTTGTGTGGGTGTGTCACCTGCACATAATTGTATTCACATACCACATACATTCTTATATATTCCTAGCTGTTTGTTTATGTTTGCCTTTGTATTTGCATGCGGCATCAAGTGGTCGCGTGCGACGCATACCAATGCGACTGCGAATCAACACGCGTAATAATAAATGCTTGCAACAACACATGCAGCATACTAATGCCCCAACAAAGCCGCGTCACCACAATGAAACGCACACTTGGCGACACACATCCGCTTACCTAAAAGTATGCTACAGCGTTTATTTGCGCACGCACCACAACACGCGTTGGTATTTGTATTAGCTGTTTTCGTCAGTGTTTTTGTTTTTGTTTGTGTTTTTGTTTCCTTTATTATCACTATCACTCGCGCTCTGCTTTAGAGTGTGCCTGGCATCTTCTTCTGCTGCGTTTTAAAGCCGTTTAACTTAAATATCCTCATTTTTTTAAGCCTTCGCTGATGTTTATTGTAGCCTTCCCTTCCGGCTTCAACACGCCGCTTGAATTTCCAATTTTTGAATTTTTTTCTGCGCATTCAGTTTCACTTTTCTGCACCGTATTTGCTCAGAGAACTGGTGTCGGGTTTATTATAATACATTTTTTGCTGCTGGCTGGCAAATTAGAGGTGCAACTTCCGTTCATTAACACCTGCCAGCAAAAATGAGGTGGAATGGCAGAAGTAGTTGGAGGCTACCTCATAAAATATGACACGACATGAAAGGAAAAGAACAGTGAAAACAAAAATGGATAGCCAGCGAAAGAGAAAAATGAAATAAAAACCAATACAACAACTACAACTGGCAGAACAAGCGCGACCCAATGATTCAGCATTCAGTGGCTGTGTAGAAGTCGCTTTTTGGCATTTTGCTGCTAGCGACCCATTTAAACGCTTCATCACAATTATCTGAATTCTGCCACTTTATGCTTATGCAGTTGTATACGTAAGTACCTACACACACATATACAACGTGTATAGATGTGAAAAGCGCCAGTGCATTTAAAATGAGGCCAGCGCGAAGGCCCACAAAATTCAAGGTAAAAAATTTAAATTGAAGTTAATGAGCTTTACGAAAGGATAGCCAGCACACTGCAGTGTGAGAAGCAAAAAATGGCGTGCAAGTAAACAAAAGGTGCTTTTTCCTAGTAAATTTTTGATGCAGTTTGTCAGTGGACGAACTGAGAGTAATAATGACACACTTTTTGTATAACTGCGCTGTGTGCGCTATAGACATTTTAATTGGCGACATCTTCTTGTTGCAAAATGTGTTTGTCAATGCGTCCGTCTGCCCTTGTCACTGTGAATGGCTGAGGTGACAGCAATTATTTGTCGCATTATTATTTGCCCGGAATTGTCTTGCGTGACACGTCAGCAGGGTGAGGTGGGGTAATTCTCAGCGCATTTAATTTCAGCACATTCAACACGCCAATCCTTGAACTCAGTGAACGCAGAGTCGAGGTTTTTATGCGTGAAAATAAGTGCAATTACGGGAGTTGTGTTGCGAGAAATGATCACAAAGCTTATTGCGCTAAAAAAGAACGCAGCGAGATATTAAATTGTGGTTGCAGTAGTTCGTCTTTGAGTTTCACCATCAAACCGAGTTCGACATGGACTTGAATAAAAACGTGAAGCTCATAAGCATAATAAAGATTTAATATCCTTCTGGATGACATTACGTCTTAGACTATATAATTAAAGAGGTTGATCCAGCAGAGACTATACAGGGTTTGATTGAAAACTAATGAGCCTTCCCGCGCGGAGCGTCTGCCAAGCGATCAACCGAATTGGCTGGTGGTGGAAAATGATCGTTGGACTTTCCCCTTCCACTAGAAACCCGTCCCAGTTCGCTGGCAACAGCGGTGAAGTCAACATCGCTCCGCGCGTGAAAGCTGTTTTAAAAGTGTGTTAGGATTTTGCAGTGGCGAAAATGCAGCGATCGTTGAAGCAACGTTACTCGATCAAATTTTGCGTAAATCTAAACAAAACGAGTACCGAAACCATTGGGCCACTCAAGGAGGCTTACGGGGACTAATCTATGTCCAGTGCCCAGGTAAAACGGTGGCACAAGTCGTTCAAGGAAGGCCGGGAGAACGTCTAAGACGAACAGCGATCTGGAAGACCTTCGACGACGCAAACAGATGAAGATGTGAGTCGGGTTCGTGAATTTTTGAACATTGGCCGTTGTGCTAGTCTACGTGAGATCAGTGAAGAGTTAAATTTACCTTATTACAATGTGCGGGAAATCCTGACCGGAAAACTTGAAATGCGCAAAGTGTGTGCCTAATTGGTTCCAAAGGTTTTGACTGATGAACAACAGCAAATGCGAGTGGAAAAGAGTCGTGAAGTATTGGAAAGTGACGAACAGAATAGTACTTTAGACAAGTGTATCACAGGAGATGAAACCTGGTGCTTTGAGTACGATACTGAGGGCAAGAGAGAGAGTGCGGTGTGGCACACGAGCCAGTCGCCCCGACCCAAGAAGGCGCGCATGTCGAAATCCAAGGTCAAAACCATGCTGATCATCTTTTTCCACTCTCGAGGCATCGTCCACAAGGAGTTAGTACCTCCAGGAAGCACTGTAAACGCGACATTTTACAATGAAGTGCTCCTTCGGTTGAAAAACCACGTCGCCTGGGTTCGGTCCGACCTCATCAACAATTTGGCCCTTCATCACGACAATGCGCTGGCGCACACCGCCTTCCTCTGCACTTCTACATTGTCCAAGATAGGGGTTCCGGTGCTTCCCCACTCTCTCTACAGCCCAGACCTGTCCCCTCCGGACTTCTTCTTGTTCCCGCGCCTGAAAAGAAAGCTGAAGGGGAGGCGTTTCGACTCCATCGAGGCGATCCAAAAAACTGTGACGAATGGAACGCGATTCAGCCGGATGAGTTTAAGAAATGTTTCCTGCAGTGGAAGGACCGCTACCAGCGGTGTATTAACGCTCAAGGGTCCTATTTTGAAGAATATTAGTTGTATAAACCAAAAGGTTTTATAAAACTGCTTAAAAAAAATATGGTTCAACAAAGCTTCGCAAATACATTACTTTACTAATGACCTGGTGATGCTCGCGAAAAATATGATTGCTCTAAAAAAAGTATTTAAAGCACTCCAAATAAAAACAAAATTCTGTAGTATCTCGCAAGACTTAACACGTTGAGAAAAGCTCCATATCTTACAATTGGCGCTCATAAATTTGAAAGCGCGTATAAAATTATATCCCTCGGACTGCTTCTCAATAGAACAGATGATACAGCGGTTGTTATCCAAGACCGTGTGAGGCTTCAAAACAGAACGTATTTTGTCCACTTTAAACTGTTAAAAAGCGAGCTATTGAGTAGAAGATCGAAAATCTAAATATATAAAACACTAAATCGACCAGTGGACACATATGGATGTGAAAGGTGGACACTGAAAGCGGATACAATACTAAATTAAGCAAATTGGAACGGAGAATACTGAGGGAATACTGAGTCCAGTCCTAGGGCACGTTTTGCAGAATGCGAGGTGAAAGAATATCTCACAAAGTCTTGGATGCACCTATGTTTGGTAAAGAGCGAAGAGAGTGACCGCGGAAAAGATGGTTGCACGTTCTTAGCATAGGAGTGACCAACTTTTAAAGTCTGGCTATGGACCCAGATACAAAGAGAAGAATTTTGGAGGCAGCTAGGACTCACAACGAGCTGTAGAGATAGGAATGATGATGATGAGCATTACGGAATATTATTATTATTATTAGAAGGCCATTTGTGTTTTGAAAATTACCGATTATATGAGAGGTATACGTGGTTATTGACCGATTTTGCGATTTTTAATACAAATACTAGGATCAATACAGGACAAAAAATGTATCATTGAAATATTATTCATTTGTGCTCGAACGTCATATGTGTCCATGCATGAGGGACGTTCAGACTTAGATTAATCGACTCCCCTCAGAATTCTGAACATTTTGGTATATAAAGGGTGGTTCAATTTTAAGGGTCGATGTTGAATGTTAACCACATCTAAACGTTAAGTTCTTTTCTGCATCTCGTTAGACATTTTTCAATCTCAGACTTACTCAATTTGAATCATGGAAAGATACACAATCGAGCAATTCGTCAGGCTTATTATAAAAACGGGCGTTCAAATCAAAATGCGCACTTCGTGAAGAAACTCATCTTTAGTGATGAGGCACATTTTCACCTCAGTGGCTTCGTCAATAAGCAGAATTGCCGCATTTGGGCGAATGATAATTCAAGAGTGATTGCCGAAAAACCAATGCACCCACAAAGAGTGACTGTTTGATGCGGTTTATGGGCCGGCGGCATCATTGGACCGTTTTTTTCCAAAATGAGACGGGTCAGGCAGTTACTGTGAATAGTGTTCGCTATCGTGAGATGATAACGAAATTTTTAGATATGGATGTGGACGATATGTGGTTTCAACAGGACGATGCCACTTGTCACACAGCTAACGAAATAATGGCTCTTTTGCGCGAAAAATTTGATGGCCGAATAGTCTCACGTCGCGGCGATGTCAATTGGCCGCCAAGATCATGTGATATGACACTGTAGGACTTCTTTCTTTGGAGTTATTTAAATGAAAAGGTATACGTCGATAAGCCAGCAAGAGTTCGAGAGCTAAAGGATCAGATAATTCGGCACATCAACGGCATAGAACCTCAATTATGCCTCAGCGTCATCGAAAATTTGGACCATCGGATGGAGGTGTGCCGCCGAAGCCGTGGCGGCCATTTGGCCAATATTTTGTTCTTTGCGTAATTGAGCTATACCAATATTATCATATTAAAGAGTAATGATAATGATTGCTTAAAAAAATTGTATTTTATTCAAAATCAATACCGGCCCTTGAAACTTAACCAGCCTTTACATAAATTTTTACCCTTGATAGCCGAAACTCCCCGCCACGGGGACATGAAAAGAATTCAGTTTTCATTTCATTTATTTATTATTGCTGTAGTTGCTGTAGTTTTCTTTCTCATATAAAGTTATAAATCAAGTAAACATATTGAATTCATATCTAAATAAATTAGTTTAAATATTTAGTTTATGTTTCCATTTTTATAAACGTTTTAGAGATTCAACTAATTTTCCGTCGTCTTATAGGCGAGTATTACAAAAAAAGCTCTCGGTTGTTAGGTCTTAATATCTAGCTAGATTCGATTATCCTGGTAATAAAATCGTTATACGAAAAAATTAGGCACAAGCTCACAGTATACAAAGTGCTACCATTTAATTGATGTGCTCATCGTACTTATTTCATCCAAGTGTCCTTATATGCACATTCACCGCACACATACTTAAAAAGTAGATATTTCACAATTAATTAGAAGCAAAAAACACTTTACAGGTATCAGAAGTCATGGACTCAATTCGAATCCAAAAACTCGCCTTCAGTCGTTTCGTTCACACATCACTCATACGCCATGACAAATGTCAATGTCACATCTGCTAACAATTAAATGTAGTTTGCACACAATTGCATGCAAAATTCACATCACTCACCGAAACAGGGAGCACGCAAGTACTCTTTATACGCCCACAATCGACCCACTAGGCTGTGCCGGAGCTAAGCGCAGGTAGTTGGAAAGGCCATTTTTAACTCCAACTTGTCAACTGATAATGTTATGCAATAATTTATGAACCCAAACGCAACTCACAACAACCATCGGTTAGCGACAGCGTAATCTAGTAAATAATCTTTATTTGCGAAAATCACGCACAGACAGGAAGTAAATAACCACGACAATTGAACGCACACACACACAAACGCAGCGGCAAGGACAATAGGAGCCAAAGAAACAGAAAAAAGTAAAAGCGCGTGAACGAAAGAACGACTGAACAATTGGAGGATGAGAATGGGACGAATTGGTGGTTATGCAGTGAATATTTAAGGAATGGAAAAGAAGGAAAACATGACAAAAGTGTAGAGTGACAATATTCGGCGGCAAAGTTATAGCAGCTGCGTGTTTCCATACATTTGCCTACTTGAATCAGAAGCAGTGACTATAATGAGGAACTAAAAATTATACATCACACGCAACATTTGGTTGAAAAAAATAACTAGTTTTATGCCATTTAAGTAATAGCTTAATGAATTCCATTTTTTCTTCTACTCATAATTCCATTTTTTTCGTCTCGCCATCCGCCTGCCATGTCTACGAAATGCCTAGTTTCGAGATATAATTACGTTTAATTTGCACAACTTGCACTAATTATGAACCCATTCAGTGTCACAAACTCTGCCACAAACAGGAAGTACAGCAGTGCTACTGAATACTTTAGACTACACCCATAAAAGCAGGCAGAAGCAAAGCTCTTAAGTAACCAACTAAGCACTCGTTGCGGTTGCCGATTGGTGAGGTGTCTTTGAAATAAGTTGCATGCATTAGCAGTAAAAAGTTGCTTGTGGTACTAATTAACAGCAGTTTAAAGGCACCGCACTCATCCTCTGCCCATGTGTTTATTCTCTAAGATCGGGTAGTTGGCAGGCTGTATATTAGCCAATTAAAGAGCAAAAAGTTCAGACACATGTATGAACTTATGTGGTGGTAGCAGGCTGACCTGTGCTACAAAACCGCAATGAGGTAGAAGAAACATGTAGGCGGAAGAGAAGGAAATGGAACTAAAACAACTTAGGTGGAGCGGAACAGTGTTTAATTATTTACAAATGGTGGCACCATGTAATTATACTTTTAGTTTATATTTTAATTGTAATTCTTATTGTACTGGTAATTGCATTTGTAATTGTCATTGTAATTGTAATTGTAACTGTAACTGTAACTGTAACTGTAACTGTAACTGTAACTGTAATTGTAATTGTAAGTGTAAGTGTAATTGTAATTGTAATTGTAATTGTAATTGCAATTGTAATTGTAATTGTAACTGTAATTCTAATTGTAATTGTAATTGTAATTGTAATTATAATTGTAATTGTAATTGTAATTGTATTTGTAATTGTAATTGTAATTGTAATTGTAATTGTAATTGTAATTGTAATTGTAATTGTAATTGTAATTGTAATTGTAATTGTAATTGTAATTGTAATTGTAATTGTAATTGTAATTGTAATTGTAATTGTAATTGTAATTGTAATTGTAATTGTAATTGTAATTGTAATTGTAATTGTAATTGTAATTGTAATTGTAATTGTAATTGTAATTGTAATTGTAATTGTAATTGTAATTGTAATTGTAATTGTAATTGTAATTGTAATTGTAATTGTAATTGTAATTGTAATTGTAATTGTAATTGTAATTGTAATTGTAATTGTAATTGTAATTGTAATTGTAATTGTAATTGTAAATGTAATTGTAAATGTAATTGTAATTGTAATTGTAATTGTAATTGTAATTTTAACTGTAATTGTAATTGTAATAGTAATTGTAATTCCCATTGTAATTGTAATTGCAATTGTAATTGTAATTGTAAATGTGATTGTAATTTTAATTTTAATTTTAATTGTAATTGTAATTGTAATTGTAATTGTAATTGTAATTGTAATTGTAATTGTAATTGTAATTGTAATTGTAATTGTAATTGTAATTGTAATTGTAATTGTAATTGTAATTGTAATTGTAATTGTAATTGTAATTGTAATTGTAATTGTAATTGTAATTGTAATTGTAACTCTAATTGTAATTGTAATTGTAATTGTAATTGTAATTGTAATTGTAATTGTAATTGTAATTGTAATTGTAATTGTAATTGTAATTGTAATTGTAATTGTAATTGTAATTGTAATTCTAATTGTAATTGTAATTGTAATTGTAATTGTAATTATAATTCTAATTGTAATCGTAATTGTAATTGTATTTGTAATTGTAATTGTAATTGTAATTGTAATTGTAATTGTAATTGTAATTATAATTGTAATTGTAATTGTAATTGTAATTGTAATTGTAATTGTAATTGTAATTGTAATTGTAATTGTAATTGTAAATGTAATTGTAAATGTAATTGTAATTGTAATTGTAATTGTAATTGTAATTTTAACTGTAATTGTAATTGTAATAGTAATTGTAATTCCAATTGTAATTGTAATTGCAATTGTAATTGTAATTGTAAATGTGATTGTAATTTTAATTTTAATTTTAATTGTAATTGTAATTGTAACTGTAATTGTAATTGTAATTGTAATTGTAATTGTAATTGTAATTGTAATTGTAATTGTAATTGTAATTGTAATTGTAATTGTAATTGTAACTCTAATTATGATTGAACTAGTAGTTGGTATTGGTAATGGCAATTGTAATTGTAATTGTAATTAGTATTGTTTTAGTAATTGTAATCGTAGTGGTAACTTTAATTACAATTCTACTAGTAATTGATATTGGTAATTTCAATTGTAATTGTATTTATAATTTTTGACATTTCAATTGTAATTGTAAAAATCGTAGTACTAACTATAATTACAATTATAATTATAATCTTATTTTAAATACCAATAAAATTTTAAATCTAATTGCATTAGTTATTGTAATCGAAATAGTAAATTTAAATTGAAATTTTCAGTGTGATTGGTATTGGTATTTATATTATAATTGTAATTATAACTGTGATTGATGAGAGTAATGCTATTAGTAAAATAGTGGATAGACTGTTTCCCACTCACCCTATGCTGCGCGGTGACGGAGGTCTCCAAGGTGATGAGATGATCCCACCCTTCATTGAGGGAGAGCTCAAAACTGCGACAAGAAACCTCAAAAGGAACAAAGTTTCAGGCCCAAACGACCAGACGTGATGCTTGTGGTTTACAATGCATGCATTTCTCAAAACATTTTCCCCAAGCTGACGCTGATCAGTAAGGGTAAAGACGACCCACTTTGCCGTCCGCTTTGCATGCTGGACAGGCGGTAAGCAACGCAGACCCCGCTACGTATCCCGCATCATACCGTCCTAGAAACGCCTGATGTACGAGATGCCTTTAAAAGCTTACGATATATACACATTATAAAGGCACTACGAAAAAGGTTTCGAATACCTGCATACCTACTAAATATTCTCCAGAGCTATCTGAGTTAGCGTGATCTTCTGTACAACACAGCTGATGGTCAGTAAACAAAAGCGGTAAATTCTAGCGCAGCGTAAGGACCTATTCTCAGGCCTGAACTCTGGAATCTTGAGCATAGAAATGCCAGAATACTTATATCTAGTGGGTTACGCCGACGATATAGCGGCGCTCATAGCAGCCCGAGACACTGCGGACGCTAGGAATAAGCTGAACCAAGTTATGATAAGGACAAAAATTTGGCTTGAGAACTAATCGCCATACATAAGACCGAAGTCGTCCAGATGACGCGAGCTCACGTTATTAATAGCAAACATCGGTGGGGCAACATAGAGCAAAATAAGGCTAATTATGGCGGCCATAAACTCAATTCTCCTGTACGGCAGCGAAGTATAGGTAAATGCGCTAAAGTGCAAAGCCAAGCACAAATCCCTGAATGATATGCAACGAACAGCGGTACTCAGAGTTTCCTCAGTCTACCGCGGAGATACCCGTCGATCTCATGACCCGGGCACGTGGCACTATAAAAAGAAATACGTCACCACTGGCGTCGCGGAACCGAGATGCTAAACACTCAATCGGGTGGCAGATGGACGGCGAAACCTATTCCATCTATAGGCAAATGGGTCGGGAAAGGAACTTCCGGGAGGTGAATTACTTCCT
>JAYXIM010048284.1:0-106557 GCA_037575425.1 Anastrepha fraterculus | reverse complement strand
AACTCAGTTCCTCTCGGACCATAGATACTTCCACAGATATCTCTACCGCATGGGCGAGGTAATCGATCGAAAGTGCATATAAAGCGAAGCCCCTAGTGATGATGCTGAACAGACGTTTTTTAGTTGTGACGCATGGCTCGCAGGAAGAGATGCTCTAAGGAAGCAGATTGGTGACATCGCGCCGCGTAGTATAATCAGCAAATGTTCGAACCTGAGGGCAATTGAATAGCTGGAACGCGGTAAAGAGATATATCGAGGACGAGGACCTCGACACAGTGCAACAAAGCAAAGCCTTACAGACAGAGACGCCAAAAGACGAGCCTGTAGCATGAAAGCGATTACAAATAGGATGGACTTAGACGTGCCTCTCCAAAGGTAGAGAAGGCATTGTTTAAGTGGGCACGAATTGAGTGAGTGCAAAGGCATTTTGAACCCAACCTGTAATTACTTGTGATTACATTTCAAAAATAATAGTAACTGTGATTGGAAATGTAATTAAGGTGCAAATTATAACTGTATATATATTAGTAACACTGATTATAGGCGTAATTTGAACTGTCACTCCAGTTATAATTGCAACTAAATTATTTAAATTAACTCTGTGCTCACCTGGTTGGACACTGTACTCAACTTCAAAGACTTGCGCTGACTTAAAGTGTGCAAACTGTGCAAAAAGCATTCGCAAACAAAACTAACCAATACACACCCTCACACACACACACACACCCACAGAGCACAGACTTTAGTTAGCCAACATTCCTTGCTCGCCATTAATAATACTTCTGTACTTCTGCATTATCCATCCAAATGCCATGTTGATGTTCAGTGAATTTGCAAGTTGCACAAGCGACTTTTTTCTACTTAATTTGCATATGCAACATGCCACACAAAACACGATTGCACTT
The DNA here is from genome assembly GCA_037575425.1 of Anastrepha fraterculus. Classification (NCBI taxonomy): domain Eukaryota; kingdom Metazoa; phylum Arthropoda; class Insecta; order Diptera; family Tephritidae; genus Anastrepha; species Anastrepha fraterculus. Next base: position 105,652 of record JAYXIM010048284.1, on the reverse strand, counting down.
TTGCACCAACTTTTTAACGTACATCGCTTCTGTGGTTCTTCACTCGGTAAACTTCCGTCCGTACTCTACTTTCCTTCGCGAGTGTTCTTCTCCTTTCCTTTTCGATCCCTTTTTATTTCTTGTTTTTCTAAAGCCGCGCATTCACTTCCGTCGAGCTTCTCTAATTGGCAGGGGCAACTAACGGTAATCGGCAGGCGCGCATAGACTGCAAAATGCAACCGCTGACTGACTTTGTATTTTGCATAGCGTCAACCACCGGCTGACTGACTTTGTCGCCATTGTGGCAAATTGCTTTCCCAGCTACTAATTAGCATACAATGCGTAAATGGCGACAACTTTTTCCGCTCGACTTGCAAAACAAAACTACCGACTTGTATTGTGCTCAACCGTGCTTACGTAAGTGTATTCGAATATGCCTTAGTATATGTGTTGGTAGCTTCCTAAGTGATGTCTTTAAAAATGTAAGAGAAGACAAGCGGAACCACATTACACTGAGACGCTCAATTTAAAGTTTAAACAACAATAAAGCAAACGACGTAAATATGAAATCTAAAATTTGGTGTTACTAGCTCGACTAAATAGCCAAATTTTTCTAATTTTTTGCACTTTGCTCGCTTTAAAGTATTTTATTAAAAGAAGAATATTTTTGTCATGTGTGCACTTAGATAATTTTACTGGCTTTTAAATGGATCCCTTTAGAGGATCTTTTTAGAGGACTTCTGCACCTACAGCTGTAATATCTTTGTGCGATGCACTTTTTGGTTAGAGCAAAATAAAAATAAAAATGTCAGCTAAATCTGCGGAGTTGGAGTAAAACGTGACCGTTTTAATTACTTTCGGGATGGGATGATGCGCAGCATGTAATTGTAAAATCACCCCTATAATAAAAGTAGTATAACACCTTGTATATATAAATTAGTAGAATGATTGCAAAATGAAATATAGACTCGCATCAGTCTGCATTTGGCTGTTTTGGTCAAATGAGTGGACGCTTATTCAGGATAATATTATTTCTCGTTCTTATGGGCATTATTAATGCACTTCTTAAGCACAGGAAGGCAATTTTTGATGCACACATTAGCAGATTCAGCTAAACCCGTTTTTTAAACATAGGTTCACTTTTGGTGCGCTCACCCGCTGGAACTCACTTCGGTTTTGGTCTTGCCAATTATATTACTTCAGCTGATCAATCGATGTTTGGAAGCTTGAATTTGAATTATTTTGGAGCCTATTCATTGCCTTCAAATCACAAGACAACTCTTGCTGTCATTTATACAAAGGAAAGAAGAATGGGAAGCAAACAAATTCTGGGAAAGGGCACATAGTCTGTGTTTATCAAATACTGCCAGTTATTCAGAAACCGATAGATGTCATATTATAGAGCCATTAACAATTATTCGTAATGACGGCAGTTCAGTATCTGATAGTATAATTTTTTTTCACTTAGTGTTTTTACAATATAGGCATGATTCAATTATAGATGGTTAGGTAAGTAAGCAGCTTTCTCGCTCCCTCTTGACAAATCGGCTCCCTTATTGGAAAACGTGTTGCTTCTTTGTAAAAAAAAGTACATATTTCACAAACAAACTTTTGAATTGTATTAAGAACTAAACTTTTGGTGCAAATTATATAGTCGACAACACTGTTTCCATTTTGACACGTTGCTTTATTCATATTCGTTGAAAACAATTAATTTAATTGGAAACATTCGAGTAAATATTGTAATGAAAACTAATTATTTTGCAAATTAATAATATTTTTCATTATTTAGATCGATCATGTCCTGATTCTGATTATAGTACGCCATTTGAAGCTGTCTTTCTATCAGGCATTTGTACAAGTTCTTATTAAATCTTTTCCTTCATATGCAGGTTGTTAGAACTGCAAATACTACAATCGCGGTCAACTTCATATACCACAGTAAGTAAATTATATTTAAAAGTTTTAATTTGCACTAGTTCACAGGCGCGTAAGTGCAGCGGGAGGTGTGTTGAAGAGCTAAGTGGTACAACTGTAGTGGTTTTTTGAAACGAAGGCAAGAATGCGTATGTGTCTACCATTGCCATATGTGGTTCTTCGGACAATTTCATGGATGACATTAGGCGTGCTGAGGTGATTGTGTAAATAACTTCAAGTATTTGGCACGTGACGGTCGTTATGTGTCTGGTTCTGGTGCCACTGAAATTGACTTGGCTTCCGAACTGGCTGTCTCCGCCGATACCATACTGGATCTAGAACAGTATGCTGTACGTAGATCTACGATCAAGACCTCGCATTTTCCGTCTACGAGTGACGTTAGTGGTAGTTATATATTTGAAGTTAATAATTTTTAATACATCTGGTTTACAGGTTTTTGGTTTCTGCCCAAGTTCAACGTCCCTACATCTGCTCGAATTAGTACAGCGTTCCAACACCCATACGAGCCACTTTTCGCCATTTTTCTCATTGCATTTGATTAACATAAATTTATGAATTATATTAGCAATATATGAAATATTTGTTCTAAACCATATGAATACATTTTCCCAACACTTACCAATATTAGGGCCAAGTATATTAAGGTAAACAATCCTTATACTATAAATTACTAAACTTGTTATACAAATTATACTCGCAAATCTACATAAAAACTTATTTTGTTTACTAGCAGCATTTCCTTTTTAACCCTTTCGAACCGGAAAACAACCAGTACAGGCCCTGAAATTAGAAAATCTGAAAAGGAAGTTCACCACCCCCTCCAGGGGGCTCTAGGGGATCTTTCGTGATTGGAAATTTTCATCAGGTGCGTATACTACTGTGGGCAAAAAGTAAGGGGAATTTATTTGTCAAACTTCGCGGGCTTAAAATTTCGCTCTAGTTATTTTTTTCATGAGTTGGCAGCACTGTTAATAACATCTGAGCAGAAAGCGGAAACGTTTAAAATGTTGCAGAAGGCATTTGGTGATTCGACCATGTCGCAGAAAAATGTTTATAAGTGGTACAAAGACCTCAAAGAGGATCGAGAACGTGTTGATGACTTGGAGCGCTCCGGACGACCATCAACGTCAACAGATGACCAACACGTCAATAAAGTGAAGGAGTTAGTGCTCAAAAATCGTCGGTTGACTGTTAAAGACCTTACTGATATGATCGGAATATTAGAAAGATCTGTGAAAACCATTTTGAAAGACCATTTGGGCCTACGAAAAGTCAAATCTCGTTTGGTACCGAAAACTCTCAATTTCTTGGAAAAAAGTCGTCGCGTTGATGTGTGTGAAACAATGCTTTCAGACTATCAGGGCAAGCTCAAATGCATCATTACGGGAGATGAGACTTGGATTTATGCTTACGACCCTGAAACAACCGACCAATCAAGCGAATATCGTGCTAAAGGCGAGGCCAGACCGAAAAGAGCACGTCAAAGTCGTTCAAAAATAAAGGTCATGATGACAGTTTTTTTCGATTTTCGTGGGGTGGTGCACTATGAATTCCTTCCACCTGGCCAAACTGTTAATAAGGAATATTATTTGAGCGTTATGCGTCCTTCACTTTAAGCAATTCGTCTAAAAAGACCAGAATTATGGGCCAACAACTCTTGGTTTTTGCATCACGATAATGCACCGTCTCACACTGCACTCGTTCTTCGTGAACATTTCGCCAAAAATTCCACGCATATCGTTCCGCAACCACCGTATTCGCCTGATTTGGCTGCGTGTGACTTCTGACTATTCTCAAAACTCAAGAGACCACTCCGGGGAACGCGTTTCGAGTCGATTGAGGGGATAAAAGCTAAATCGAAGAAGGTGCTGATGGCTATACCGGAAATGGACTATTTGGCATGTTTCGGGGATTGGAAAAATCGTTGGCATAAGTGTATTTCATCGGAAGGGGATTATTTTGAAGGGGATGATTGATTTACAGGAATAAATAAAGATTTTTCATTTTACAACCAAATTCACCTTACTTTTTGCCCACATTAGTATATATGTAGGTATATATATTGACCAAACCGGAACTTTTTCAAATGTCGACACATAATTATTTTCACCACTTTTCGTTGATTGCGACGCATATTTTCACAAGAAGTGTTATTTCCGTTATCTTCGCTAGATTTTTCTGATAAGAAGCTTTCCTCTTCAGAGGGCTCGTAATTATCGTCACTGCCGTCTGAAAAATCGACGTCACCAAAGTCACCAGATTCGTCACACTCCATTAGTTGGGCCACTACATCCTCTTCATTTAATTTTCTCGACATATTTGGAGGTTTTTCTAAATTAAAACAGGTTTATGATTAAATATGTTAAAAATTTCGAAAGGTTAGAGAATGTCGACAAGCTCTAAACGGGACATATTTATACCAATAAATAAACCTAACGGGACACATAGATGCCATAAATAAAAACAAATTGAAATAAGATTTAGAAACTGAAATAATGCTACATTAATTAACGGACCCAATTACGGTGATCCAATTCGAACTTAGTTTTAGTAAAATCTACTATTTTTTACATTTATTTTCACTGAGAAAATCGAATATTCACAAGAAAATAGAAACTGATTCAAGCACAGTCACGTTTAGAAGCAAACTGAGCGGCGTCGGTTTACTATTTTACCATAAAAAACACAGAACCGATAACTGCACCTCTCTATACCAGACGGGACAGTTTTCAAGGAGTTCTAATGGAAAATTTAGACTATAGTTATAAGAAAACTTTTGCTGAGACGTATGTGTCCCAATAAGTCCGAAATGGTTAATGTAGTGAAAATACTCCATTAGAGACTCTATGTTTTTACTTTTACTCGTTTCACATCTAACTAATATTTGTTTTACAACTACGAACTAACTTACAACATACTTAAGTTTCACAAAATAGTTCTGCGTGCTCTTGTGTTGTTAGGTAAACATCGAAAATATTCTAAATAAATATTATATTTGATTAAAAGGAAAGAATAATTTTTTCGTTATTTTTTATTTCTTATTTTTTTTATTTTTTGTTTTTATTTTTTTTTTTATTATTATTTTTTTTTTTTAAGCTGATGGCCTAGTCGCTAATGCTTTTTAATTCATTGTGATTGTAAATCATTACTTTTCCAATTTTCAACCACAAAAAACACAAAAAAAAATGTTTTGTTGTTTTCTTTTAATGTAGTTTAAATAACCAATATACTTAGTTTTCCTCTGATTACAGGACTAATTAGCTACTTTATGTACTTATTTACTACCTTTAGGCAAAAAGGGGAAAGCATTTTTCCCGCTTTCTCCATCCTTCGTAAATGCAGCACTAAAATAAGGGAGTGTCAAAGCGCCCTTGTCCTTACTTACTTAATCTTCTATAATTGAATCATGGGTATTGGCTAATTAACGATGCGATTATAGCGACTAATTACAATTTAATTTTTGATTTTTGCACCAAAGTTTCTGGTTTGTAGAGTACATTTCCAACAACATTTCGACCTACACGGGTGCAAGATTATCATGTGGGAGCTTAAACTTTTGAAACAGTGCAGTATTTTAAATATTTGGGAGTTTTGATCAGACGTAGCGGTGACTCAATTTCTGCAGTCAGGGATCGTATCAACCTCCGCCAACCAAACGTATTAGGCCCACCTTAGCTGGTTCATGTCCCGGCTCTTGTCTAAATGTGCAAAGCTAACTATGTACAAGACCCTTATTAGACCAATCTTAACGTATGGACGTGAGGTAAGGATTTTTCAAGTTGTTGATTGCTAGCATGGAAATAAAAAGTTTAAGAAACATTTTTGGCCCAATAAGAATGGCTGAGGGTACCTATAGAATCCGGTACACCTCCGAATTAAACGATTTCACTCAGAACGAGACAACTGTGGGTTTTGTGAAAGCACAGCGCATAAGGGGGCTAGGTTATGTTACCTGTATGCCTGCTGACTGGGTGCCGTGAAGAAAGCCATGACAGGACAGCTAATGGGCGTAAAGACCAAAAGCAGACCGAGGTACCGATAGATTTGGAATAGGATCTCAAAGATTTGGGAATACGTAACTACGAAGTAAAAGCTCAAAAACGACCGCTTTGGAGGAGCATTGTGAACGAAGCTATGTCGCATCTCGCGTTGTAATGCTGTGAAAGAAGAATACTTCCAAACAATCTTGAGCTTTCCGCCACACAAGTCTTACTGATTATAATACATAATTTATATATACATAATTGAGGGACCTACAGTTTCAAGCCGACTCCGAACGGCAGATATTTTTTTTATGAGGAGCTTTTTTATGGCAGAAATAGACTCGAAGGTTTGCCATTGCCTGCCGAGGGCGACCGCTATTAGAAAAATGTTTTTCTTAATTTTTTGGTGTTTCACAGAGATTCAAACCTACGTACTCTCTGTGAATTCCGAATGGTAGTCACGCATAAACCCATTCGGCTACGGTAGCCGCAAGAAAGTAAGTAAGTAAGAAAGTTTATTAAGTACAAAAGTTACTAAATCGCTGATAAAATGTAATTTACCCATTCGAGTGCCACTACTTATGCAGCTTTGTAACTTAGTTTCTTCACTAATTTGATTACCAAACAAAAGCTATTAATCGAAGAGTCTCTCTAATTCATTTCAGAGTAAATTTCAAGTCGGTTGATTTAAAACTTAAATGAAATTCACTCGCATGTGAATTACAGAACCTGCCCTTTACTTAGGAAACTTAATTTTGTAAAGTCAAAAGCTGGCCTGTTAACAATACACCTGAAATGTGTTAGTAGAAAAAAGGTATCACAGATAACCGTTACCAGGCAAATTTGGCATAGTGGCACCTGTATGTTTCGCAAATACTGATACAGCCATTTTCAATTTCAAGAATAAATCAGAAAACTTTATTCACGGAGCCCAAATGGCACCGTTAGTGATTTTTTTTTTTAATAATAAAATTTTTAATTAAAGGTATAAAATTTCTTTCCACAAAAACTTTCCGAACACTCATACAAAGTGCACATCCCTGCTTTTCGATCGTAAAACAATTACTGCTAACTGTTTTCTTCAAGCCTCCGGGAATAATTGCAAACGAATTGCATAATTATCGCACACACAAAAAGAAAATTCCTGAAAACTTTAATTATTTCTTAAGTTAGTTGCGTAAGTGAAATTCGGGGCGGCAGGCAGCGGAAAATCAACACAAACCAAATTTCAACCGCGCCGACAAACTTTCTGTTGCCACTTCCCTTCCATTTGTTCTATTATTCCATTTCGTTTGCGGGCATTAGTAATCAATTTGCCGGAATTTCCTGCTGCTGATTGTTGTGACTGTTGCAACTGCGATAACTGCAGCGATGGCAATGAGCAGAAAACAAAGAGGCAATACGTAGGCACCACATGCCGTTCGCTAGAATTATCGGCTCTCATTAGCCACTAAAGAGTTTTGCACAACAAATTTATTTATTTCAAGATTAAAGAAGTAATAACAATTGTCGGGTGGAAGTTCAAACAGATTAAACGAAAATAATCTGTATAGGAGAATAGTTAAGGCAACTAGGCAGAAAGCTAGTAAGGTGCTATTGTAGTAGAATACATTTGGGCTTATGATGAAGATGCATATTACAATCAAATATAGGCCGATACCTCTCGTCGCTAGTGTATTCTAATTGTAATTTTACTCTTTATAGTTATTTAACTGGTAAGTAAATAAAATACAATAAATTAATTGTAAAATATGCATCAACACCTAATTAAGATTTATATTATGATATCATAATACACTTAAATAATATCACAATATGGCCGATTGTTTGAATTTTAATTATGCATTCTATGAAATAATAATTTTCAAAGTTGTCTGTTAAAGGAGAAGCGAACAGTTGAATATTCCGATTTTACAGCTTTTATAGGATTGACGATTAAATGAGAAATTCAAGCTATATAGAACTCCAAATTTGTCTCAAGAGTGGCATCCGCCATGGCGTATGAGCAACTTCAGTTCAATTAAGGGGGGCAGTACTCCTCCGCACTTAAAAATGTTCCTTTTTTTCCTTTTAAAATTCATTTACAATCTAAAGAATATTTTTTCAATGTTTTAAGCTTAATAAAAAATCTAAAAAGTCACTATAAAGTTACTGAAGGGGTGAATAAAAACGAAACCTTTAATCGCATTTTACTCAAAATAGGTTTTTTTCGCGCTGTCGAATATAACTCAAAAAGTAATCAAGATATCAACTTTAAATATTACAGGGATATTCTTTAGTATATTGCCCTTTGCATGTACTTTAAGTTTTATGTTAAATATCCCTAAAAATATTGTTTTGATCAATTTGCTTATAAAAAAGTGCAATTTTCTCTTTTTCACTTCCAATTTTAATTTTTTTGTTGTTAAAAATAAACAACTGTAAAGCGAAATAACTTATTTTAATGAAAAATTTTTGTCTAGTTGCCTTCAATCGATTACAAGAGGCTGTACATTCCACGGCGCAAATTAAAGGAGCCACTTTTGAGCGCCGCTGTAGCGCCGCCACATTTTTTCAAATTTATCCTTTGGCGCTGGTAAAGAATTTAAAGCAGAATTTGTTTACAACACATTTAGCCAAAGTTTAAAATTGAAACCACTTCATGTGAAAAATTTTGTTTTTACTCATATATATATTTTTTTTTTGTTTTTTGTAACACATATCTATGTGCCACACATGTTGCACAAAAATTACTATAATACCTAAAAGGAGTGAGTTAGAAGTCCTTCTAACTTTCTATATAATACTGAAAGAGAGGCTTATGTTATAAACGGGTATTTGTTTAAAATTATACTTTGGAAAGAATTCATTACCTCTCTACTTAAAACAAAATCACACTCCCATGACATTTGATCTCTTTTAATGAAAACGTGAGGCGTGCGTTGATGTTGCTACTCAATTACAGTTTTGTGTCGTCTCTGAACGTCAGAAGAATTTTTATGAGAAGCTCTTTCATGGCAGAACTGCACTCGGCGATTTGTAATTGTCAGCCGAAGGCCGACTGTTATTAGAAAACTACTTTTCTTTAATTTTTTTTTCTTTAATTTTATAAAAAGAATATTTGTGCATGTAGTCCGTGAAAAAACGATAGTACCGCAATATTTTCATTTTTTCATTTCTAAATATCAATTTTGACTACTTTCTTTTCCCTATATACCACAGAATTTCCGACTTTATTCAAAAATATTAGCTACTGGATGGGAATCGGCAACATTAGAGAGTTATGGGATGGAGCAAGAGACAGAGAAGATTTCAGCGAAATTACAAAATAATCAGTGTTGTTAAATACATACACTTTTGTTCCATCGCTTACTTTCGCAAACGAAATCACATATGAAGAAGAAAAATGGCTCATAGTACAGAAAATGTGCGAGTTCAGTGTCATCTGTCGGAAATTTGTTACCGAATTTTTATAAGATCCAAAGGTAGGTAGGTAGGTTAGAGGGCCAGAGTACCCTAAGTACACTACAAGTAGCACTTACGTGCCATTTTGATACCATAATGTGGACCATTACCTGTGCAAGGAAAAATGTTTGGGAAGAGAAAACCTTTTACAGCCATCCAGTGCTATTGATGTAGTGGAAGAGAGAAAAGGGATCAAGGCTGAAGAATTTCTTCAACGCTAAGGAATCTCAAGCGCCTAGCCGCCAGAGCCGGACATTTGCAGAGAATGTGTTCAACAAGCAGTGAACACCGCAATGAGTTTGGAAATTGAATGGCGGGGGATTCCCATCACCTTAAGCGTTCTGTTTCTATCGTATTGAGGCCATAGTGTTTTCGAAATGGCACACGATGAGACAGACCTCCATCTGTCGTGCGCTTTTTTGACAAAGAAATTGTGTAGTTTCCCTTTAACAACGGTCAAGGAGACACCGATGCCTGAGAAGGGAACAACTGAAACAGATTCTGTCGATCTCTTCCTGGCAAGCTCATCGGCAATTTTATTCCCTCTATACTCCTATGCCCAGACTTGACTATCGGAAAAAATATGAACGTATTTAGAGAAAACCTCCGCTCCCACACTAGATTCCATCTTAGATCCGTCAGTGAAAACAGAGGTATCTATATCCGTGCCGACTCTCCCCTTCTTCCAATCTTGCCTGCTCGGAGAGATAGCCCTAGCACAACCCTCAGAGTACAGTTTCCGGATGGAGAGATCAGTGCGAAGGAAGGGGAGATCTGCTTCAAGATGCTTCTATGTCCTACAGGAAGTTACCTCCAGAGACCAATCTCTTTCATCCCAATATTGGTGCTTAATTAGGAATCTGTTTTACGACTTATATTATTATTAGGTATTGTTCTTCTTCTTTTATTATTATCAAATCTTACCCGCTGGAGTTCCTTAGGGATCAGTGCTTGGTCCTCTGTTATATATTACTACACTGTTCAGGTTTTCCAAAAGTTGAAAATTGCCAAAATCGCCAAAACGGCAAAAAATTGTAGCAAAACTGGAGCGTGCGTTACGTAGTATTTTTGACTACATGCAGAATTGGAAAATTAAACTGAATGCTGGAAAAACACTAGCAATCTTTTTCACGAGGAAAAGATGTCCTTGTTATTTAGCAAGCACCAGATTAAGACTAGAGACTCATCAAATATCATGGGAGAAATCTGTTAAGTACCTCGGGGTAATTTTTGATATAAAACTCACTTACAGTGATCATGTTAAATATATAACAGAAAAAGTTAATACAGCTATTAAAATGCTATACCCGCTGATTAACAGAAACTCCAATTTGAGCAAAGAAAATAAATTGGTAATCTACAATTCTATTTTCCTATCCATAATATTATATGCTTGCCCAGCATGAGGTATAACTGCAAAATCTCATATTAAAAAGTTGTAAGTATGTCAAAACAAAGTTCTCAAAATGATGATAGGGTTACCCTGGGATTTTTCCACTAGAAGGAGGAAAAATTTACCGAACGGTTTAAAATTCGTGTAGTAGTATATCAGACAATACTCAATCTCAAATCTTTTTAATTAATGTAATTTACTCATATAAAAAGGAAGAAAAATAGCTTGTTTATTCATTGTGAACGATTTTTAAAGAGTAGTTCTTTTCCTCCGAAATGTACCTGTAAAATGACGAAAATCCGTGATAAAAAAAATATGTTGTAGAATTAAGGTTTAGTTACCATATTCTGTAAGTTGTGCTATAATTATTGATGTAAAATCTTTTGTCTACTTAAATAAGAATCTATCTATCTAAAAAAATCTTACGCCATGTTTATTTTTGTTAAGTGTCGTAGCTCCGATTTCTCTGACTCTTATATGCTTAAGATTTATATATTGTGTTTATATGTTCCAAACTTGTGTACGCATCCTTCATTTGGTCTCCATATTATACATGTCATGCTGCTAGAATTGAACGAATTAATCTAGAAAGTTCTCTCACATTTCGTGTTGCGTAGTTTACGCTTTCCGGATCATATCCCTAAATATGAAATGTGATGCTTATTGATCAACTTTAAATCATTGCAGAACAGGATAATACTCCTATCTTTGTCTGTCATTATTGATTTGATCAGTGGTGTTGTCGATGATTCGGTGCTTCTTTAGTAGATTTTTTTTAATATTCCGGCTAGAGCTCTTCGTGATTCGAAGTTTTTCTGTCTTGGGCTTTTAAACTGTATTTATGCTTTAGGTGCTCTTATTACTAGAGCTTTGTTGAATTCTATAAAATCTCCAAATTTGTTGAGATAGATTTTTCATTTTCAAAAGATTTCCTATTGAAATTTTTTGAATATATATTATAAATAGTTTAATTGTTCTTCCTTTTTTTAATGCCTATTATACTTAAAATATGTCTTCTTGGCCTATATGCTCCATAAAAAGTGGCGCAAAAATAAGTATCCACTTTTTACTAAATTTTTACTTTTTTTACTTAATATATAATAAGTAATAGAAAGAATTTTGAGTAATAAAAACCTCTATTTTAACCTTTACACGCTGCAGTCCTTGCCTTTTTGTATACTGCAGCTATCTTGCTTATAAATGTCAAATATGATTGAGGTACGACACCATTTGCAAAAATAGTAAACCTTCAAATGGGATAATTCATTTGGCGCCACCTTGTACTAGTAAAAAAAATCATTCAATAGTAGCTGCCTTATCTTAGCCAAAGTAAAAGTGTCCTAACTTAGATACCGAAAAAACCTATCTGTTGCATGAAGTCTTTCACTATGAGTTAAAAATCGAAAAAATATTTTGTATACTTTTTTATCATTTTTTTCCAGATTAGCTGCATTTGCGCAACTTTGTCGAATTGAAATAAGTAAACAAATTATTTTGAAGAAATGAGTAGATAAACGCAACGACTTTCAAACAAAGAAAAATATGTAGACTTTTATTTGGATGCCTTAAAAAATCTTCATATGCCTTTTCTCACATAATTCCAATAAAATCGAAATCACTACAAATTATCGTGAGTAATAGATAAATAATTCTTTCGAATTTTGAAACAAAACGATGCAACATTTCATTGAAATCCATATAAAAAACTGTAATAAATAAATTAACCTTGACCATAAATGAAAATTCACCGTACAAAGCGAACACTTTTCCCAATTTTCAGCTCATAAACATGGGTAAAATTTGCTAAGCAACATAAGGAGTGTAAAATGAAATCTTCGGAGCCAACGCTGCTAAGTTTTAGACTGACGGCAATAATTTGTAAATAAAAAGCCAGCAAATCGTATCATTAAAGCTAAACAACACAAAAAATGGGCTCACAAAATAGGAAGCCGTCAAAAAGCATGTAAATACACCCGTTTGGGAAGTTAAGTCGTAAACGAAGCAAAGAAAAAAAACAGTACGTATGTATGTATATGTATATATATGACTCGCATAAGAAAATGTATTGGTAGCAAGAGTTTTGTGTTTTCCCTAATTTATGTTTTGGTAAAATCACATTTGAGTGGCATAGCCTCGCGTGGGGTGCGCACTAACATTAAACACTCGTATATATATAAGTATGCATATATGAAAGTATATAGGTATATATGTAAGTATGTTTACAAGTATATACATTTTGTACTTCAAATTAGTTGCGGTGGCAATGAAAATTAAAATAATTGCCTAGCCAAAAAATACGCAGAAACATTAGAGGTATATTCATGTGATATACAAATACGCGTACTCGTATTATACAGGGTGGCGGATGAAACAATTACAATTTGAGTTATCTATTTCTTGAAACTGATAACTAAAATCCATACCATGTTAAGTAAAAAATATAGTTAATGTTTTGAAATCTTATAAATTAATCGCTTTTTGATTGAGGAAAAAAATCTTTGAAAATGAAATAGGCAACCCTCGAGAGTGGGAACATGAAACCAAAATTATCATTGATGATGAAATTTGATTTGACAAAATAGACCACCAACCGTTTCCTCTAGCAAATCTTACCATTTTCATTGATACTCAAGCGGCGATTAAGGCACTGGCCTTAACGCGTATCAATTCCAGATGTGTTAAAGAATGCAGTATGTCACTCTCGTGTCTGCACTTGACCTTCAGTGGTAGGTAGAGGACATAGGCATTCTTCCAATAAAAAGTGGTCCCTGACTACCAACTGCAGGGTATCTAAAGCGCTCTGGCCAAAAACTAAATCTTAAATGGACAAAATATCTGCTTAGATTAAACAGACCAATTATCAGCATCCTCACAGGTGTTATAACGGGTCACTGAACCATTGGCACCCTGACCAGTAGAATTTGTTTATCTCACAATAACTTTTGCCTGAGTTGTGGAGATGAAGAAAAAATTGAGTCGGTAATATACCTTCTCTGTGAATATCCCGCACTTCAAAGAAGCCATGGCAAATATTTGGCGATTATTTCTTTGAAGACCTGGGAAGTTTGCAAAATGTTTCACTGTAGGGATCAGTTACTTTCTTAAAAAGATCTAAGTGGCTTAAGCAACTTAGTTAAAGAATGGAGATCAAATTCAGGTAACACAATGGGCCTTAGGGCCACCAAATATCTTGTCTTAGACAAACAACCTGGATGGCCTAGCCTCACCTACAGCCAGCCGTGGAAGTCATTTAAATGAAATTTTTTTCCACGTTCAAAGGCAGTTTATACTCTTCTGAACAAAAAGAAATTTTGAAAAAGTTCATGTACCTTTTATTTAAAAAAAATAAAAAATAAATTGTTGGTGCTTACACTTCTGTTAGGTGTTTGGCCGAGCTCCTTCTCCTATTAGTGGCGTGCGTTTTGACGTTGCTCCAAAAATGGAGGCACTTACAGTTTTGAGCCGAGTCTAAACGGCAAATACTTTTTTATGAGGAGCATTTTCATGGCAGATAAACATTCAGAGGTTTGCCATTGCCTGCCAGGGAGCGACAGCTATTAAAAACAACTTTTTTCTACTGTCATTTCGTATTTGTTTACCGGAGACTCGAGACTAGGCAGTTACGAATAATACTCACTCACCAACCCATTCGGCTACAGTTAATTTATTTTTTTTTATAATAATTCGAACAGAAAGAAATTGGCGTTCTATATAATTTTAAATTATGCATATAAACCCTCTTTAGAAATAATCGTTGATCTGATAAAATAAAAATCTCCTGTTGTTTTTTTTTTGTTTGGTACAATAATACAAAAATAAATAGCGCTGAATCTTCAAATGCGTGAAAGGTCATATGCTATTTATAAAAATTTTTTTTTCTTTTTATACCGAAGTGTATGTATGTCTAAAGTATGTACTTTATAAAAACATCTAAAATAAAATAAGGAAATCAATAACTTTCAAATAGTTAAAAAAAATTTATGACTTTCCTTGAATCAGACAAAATTTTTAGAGAAATCACTAATATAACAGCTAATGCAGATATGTAATTCAGACGCGTTGAAAACGTATGCTCAAGTATTATTGTAACCTATTATACATATTTAAATCTCTTGAATTTTACAGCTAGTTGGCAACCCTTTTAAAAAATGTTTACTGCATTCAAGTTAATATAAATTCTGATAATCTGATACCCGAAAAGGAAAATTGCTGAATAGGAATGGAAATAGCTGAAAATAGATATAGGTTAAATTAAAATTTTAGGTAGATGGCAACCCTCATGAAATTTTTTCTTCTATATCAAAACGCATTTAAATGACTTTTATTGGCCAAGTGGCTTGCAAAATTTCGTTTACGTGCATAATTCTCTAATTTTTAAAACAACTGGCAATCCTACTCGAAAACTTTTATTTTTTACCGAGAGATATGTAGCAATTTCTTAAAAATACCTTAAGGAAATAAGATAAGATGCACCGGAAGGAAATACGTAACTTAATCAGCAGTAAATTGCCATTCTAGAGAATCTAGGCATCTACTATGTTACGACTTTTTTTCTCCTTGTTCACTCCTCTCGTGAGCATAGGGCCTCGACAAGACTCTTCCATCGTACACGGTTCTGTGCTGTTTGTTTTTGCATCGTCCCGTGAGATGTCGGCATCTGCCAATTCGCGCAGTATCGACCTTCTCCAAGTGTTTTTGGTCGACCGCGATCTCTGCTCCCTTGCGGGTTCCAGTCCTGATGCTATCTGGAGGTTCTCTCAGTGTGTGATCTATCCATCGCCATTACTTTCTGCGTTTGATTTACCTAAGAACAGGTTCCTCGTTAATCTCCAGAGTGCGTCATTACTGATGGTGTTTGGTCAGAATATTTTGAAGATGATGCGGAGGCATTTGTTGATGAAGGTTTGTAGTCTCTGCGTGATGGTGTTAGAGACTAGCCCTTTTTCGCTTCCGTACAACAATACGGTCTTCACGCATGAGCCGAATACTCGTTGCTTAGTGCGCCTGGAGATTTGAGAACTTTCCCATACCATATGCATTCTCCCGAATGACACCCTTGAAAACCATTTACATAAATTTAATGTAACCCATCTCTACTTAAATATAAGTGACACCTTGATATAAAATTCAATGAAAATTTTTGAAAATTATTATGCTAATAAAATATTATAATAACGACGGCATATTAACTGAAAAACAAATTTAAGTTAGGTACATCGTGGATTATCAATAGCAGAACAGGTTCCTCTGAATAAGCTGAATTACCGCCAATAGTGACTCCGATGAGGACAAGGGCGATATTACGATTGTGGAGATGGAGACTGCAAAGTCTGATGGGTATCATTCTAAATCAGCCTCTGCTGATTTACCGACCCTCTTAGCAAATCGGGGACATGATGTTATTCTCATCCAAGAGACCTGGGTTCGTACATATATTAATGAAGGAAAATAATTCCGGGCGTATGAATACTACGAAAGCATCCTGAGTACATTACCCTGAACGAATGACATACACTTCGAAGAATGCGCTGCAAGTGTTTCTGTGAACCACATTTTAAAAGCATTGGATACTTGAAGCACAGTCTCCTTTGGAGCAGAGGAGGCAGAATGGATTCGCACAGAAATATGGGCATAGTTGGGGGATCTTCAATATTAAGCTTAGCGAAAAGCATGAAAAACATTAGGTTGGCAACTAAGTAATTGCAGACTTCACTCATAGATAGCTTCAGTTGAAGTTTTAAGTTTGCAAAAGTAGTACAAATGTAAAACACATTTTGTTATTTCATAGTTGGCAATTCAGCTGTCAATCAGTAAACTAGTTGTTTGATCGGTTGCGTAGTTTTCGTTTGGCTTTCGTTGAAAAATGGAAAATCGAAAGGAAGATTTTCGCCATATTTTGCTTTTTTATTTCCGCAAAGGGAAACCGGCATCGCAAGCTCATAAAAAGTTATGTGCTTTTTATGGTGACGAAGCCTTAAAAGAACGGCAGTGTCAAAATTGGTTTCCCGAATTTCGTTATGGTCGCTCTGGTCGTTCAGTTGTAGTCGATGACGCCCTAATAAAAGCAATAATCAATTCGCACCGACATAGTATAAGACGTGAAGATTGCAGAGAAGCTTCATGAATCACATACATGCATTGAATTTCACTTAAAACAACTCGGATATTTTCAAAAACTCGATACTTGGGTTCCTCACGAACTGATAAAATTATTGCAGCTTGGTTGGGATCTGATTACTTTTTGTTTCGATCTTTACAAAACTCATTGAATGGTAAAAGTTTCAATAATGATGATGATGTCAAATCGTGCCTGATTCAGTTTTTTGCTAATGAAAAACCAGAAGGCATGGCACGTCGTTTATTGTGATTTTTAGTTCAATAAAATTAAGCCTCGTTACCAGTCCCTAAATCTCGAGACAATGCTAAAAATATTTCGGTACCATTCCCGACCTTTCGAGACTATACTGAATATATTTCAGTACCAATCCTGAAATGCCGGGACTATACCTATATTTCGGCATCTCTTGATTTAAATTTGTACTAATATTCGCATGCAAGGCGATGAAAATTTACTTTAGTGAACATTTAACACTGTCCATCTATGCCCATACAAAGACTGGCACGCTTTTTTAGTTCTGCTGTGGAACATACAAATATAAATATGAATATGTTTACATGCGTACTTGTACAAATAAACATTCGTTTAGGACTAATGCGAAAAGCGGCGAGTCAAAATATACATTAAAAAGCAATGGGGGAGGCAAAGTTGTTAAAAAAATGTACTAAAATCAGCATCTCTTTTAATTTGTTAAAAAGAAATAAAAGTATAGCAGGCAAGAAATTAACGTAAAACGCCAAATCAAATAAAAAGTTTATAGATTTATGAAAAAATTAGTGGCCCAGCAACAGTCGGCAATTGCCTAACGTTGGGGAATGAGGCTAATTATTGCACGGTGGAGGGCAAACGACGGCAATTTCCATCGACGAAACTAAAAATGCGATACTCAAAGGAGCGATAAAATTATACTAAAAAGAGGAGAGAGGTAGCAGCAAGTGCTTATGCGTATGTACAAATAACAGATTAGAAAAAAAAAACTAAAGTGGGGAAATGTAAACAACCAATGGCCTCATTCAAGCACGCGTACAAACAATTTCAGCCTAGTCGCAGTGAACCGCCTGCACTACTCAAGCGTTGAAGAAAAATTAACCAATAAAAATTAATAACAAAATATCGAAATTGTAGATTCTTTGCAAACTGCTGCCTGCAGGCTGGCAAAATTTTAATTGTGGGAAAATGTAGAAATGAGTGCTACACCTCTGGCATTTTGTTCTAAATTATCCAATTACTTTGCTCGCATTTCGATCTGATTCATCATTCCCTCCACGCACAGAAAATTATACAGAAATTCTTGTTAGCGAGCAATGCAAATTTTTTTTATAGAATTTTTAATCTAAATTCAAGTTCATTGCCATTAATCAACCTTCTAAACCACTTGCGTCCACCCGTCATATCACACACACACACACACACACTCATACACACACCACCTCCACTAACGACAGCCCAGCCCAGGGCAATTACCACTATCGTTGGCGCTCTTGTAAATCTCGTAAATTTGTTTTTGTTTACTTTGTTCATTAACACTTGACAACTTAATTTGGGCAAATGCAAATCACTTCAAATAAAATCATGCAAAATTTACATAAACAAAAAATAAATTCTATATTTTCCGCCAATAAACAAAGTCAAACAAAACCCCAACGAAGACAATCATAGACAAAGCAACTCAAGCAACCGTACGACATTCTCGCTGCTTAATCGACTCGTTCCACAAAGTTAGAACTCACAAATACAGCCTCCGAAAGTTTATCGTCTCCTCTCCTTCCCCTCCTTCCTCTCTGTTGCTATGTCTTGTTAGAGGCTGTTGTCACCTTTCCAGGCGTAGCTCATCAGTGGCACACTCGGTTCGCACATAGCTTAGGCATAGGTACACACGCACGCACGCTTGCACAGGGAATTTATTTTGCCAAAAAAGCACACCACTTCATTTTAATTAAACAATAAGAGCAAATCATAAATCTCCATAAATGCCTGACGCGGCTGCACTATATTGTTTGCGCCTGTGAACACACACGTCCATATGTATAAAGTACAAACACCTTGTAGGGAAATGCCTTAGTGCCGCGAAGGTGCACTTCTGAAGAATTAAAGTAGTCATGACTACTTCGCGTTTCTTTTCTTTTCTAAAATAGTTCACTTTTTCAATAGTTCGTAGCTAACTAGTACTAAATGTGGCAGATGATAACTAGTTTACCCTCTAACACCCTAGTAATTCTGAATCAGGGTTAGGTTAGGTTATGTTAAGTTAGCCAGGTTGCTTGCCTAAGACAAGACACTCGGTGGCCCTAAGGCCCATTGACATACCTCTTTCTTAATTTCCTTCTCCTTACTAAGTTGCTTAGTCCACTTGGGTCTTTTTAACAAGGCAACTAGTCCCTCCAATGAAGTATTTTGCAAATATCCAAGGCCTTCAAAGAAGTAATCACTAAGCTATTTGGAACAGCTTCTTTGAAGTGCAGGACATTTACAGAGCAGGTGTTGCACCGACTTAATTTCTTCTCCATCTCCACAGCCCCTGCATAAGTCATTGTGAGGTAAACCCATTTTTTGTTTTCTTTTTTTCGTTTTACTTTGTTTTGGTGGGTGAGGTAGGCTTCAAAATGCTTGCGCACTTGTCCACCGTATGTATAGCCAGATTCCATACTTTAGGCTCATCTTCTTGTGCTTCTATCTCTGCAGGCTCGCTTTGTTGCACTATATCGAGGTCTATCTTTTTTCCCCCTAGTACGTTCTCGATGTACATATCTCTTTGCCGCGGTCCAGCCTTTGCCGCGGTCCAGCCTTTGGCACCGCAGCATGGTTTGGCATCGCCGTTCTGCGACACTACTGATGAAATACATATTTATTCTTGGGGTCCCACGCATTAATACGTTCGCGGGCCATGAGGTCGACGGCTCTCTCCCCGCTGATCACAAATACTCCAGCACCAGAGACAGTGCGGTAGGCTGAGACAACTCTGAGTGTTTTGTAGTTTTGCGCAATTCTCAATACTTCGCTGCCATATGCTGCTGTGGTACACCGATTCTACTGGCTAGTGTGTCAATAGTGCAGTGACCCGTTATAACACCTGTGAGGACGCTGATAGTTGATATGTTGAATCCAAACAGACATTTTGTACTATTAAGATTCAGGCTTGGGCATAGCGCTTTGGGGAACCTACAGATAGTAGTCAGAAGCCACCTTCTATGGGTTCCCACGATTACGCTTAAGTCAATTGCAGTATACAGTTATTTTAGAGGAATCCTTAGGTCCTCAACCACTCGGCGAAGCTCAAGCTCAGAGCCTTTTCTTGCACACTCATCCGCTCTTTCATTTCCCTCCACTCCTGAGTATATAATATAAAATAAATCAATACTCGTTCGTTACCTCCTGCTTCTTTGCATCTTGAATTGATGCGCTTTGAGGTCAGTGCGTTAATCGCTGCTTGACTATCAACAAAAACGTTAAGGTTTGCTGGGTGTAAGTCCATTAGTCTTATCGTTTTTGCTGCTATGTCTATAGCGTAGATCTCAGGAAGGCGCTACACCGATATGCGAGTCTAAAGGAGCAATTTAACTATAATTTTTTCGAGTATACTATTGATGAATCATTGTAAAATTCAAGAAGTCTTATTTATTTACGCTTAATGGATTTTCACCGAGATTAAGGAAGCAGGCAAGTAGTTTTTTTCTTGTGCATACTGGCGCTATTCTGATATTTCCAACACAGAGGAGACCTTCCTCCTACTATTTCAGAAGCAAAAACAATCGAAAATATAGAAAATGCAAATGACGCTTGTAAAGGCTGGTTGAGTTTCAAGGGCCGGTGTTGATTTTGAATAAAATACAATTTTTTTAAGAAATTATTATCATTTCTCTTTATTATGTATGATAATATTGGTATGGCTCAATTACGTATGGAACAAAATATTGGCCAAATGGCCGCCGTGGTCTCCGATGGTCCAAATTTTCGATGACGCTGAGGCTTAATTGAGGTTCCATGCCGTTAATGTGCCGAACTATCTCATCCTTTAGCTCTTGAATTGAAGCTTATCGACGTACACCTTTTCTTTCAAATAACCCCAAAGAAAGAAGTCCAACGGTGTCGTTGACGTTTAGGTGTGGTTCACATTCAACATCGGCCCTTGAAATTTAACTACCCTATATAAAGGCTCAGACTTCAAATATTGGGAGATATCAGTTACTTGAGTTAGCTCCGCTGCGTTGGAAGTTTCTCAACCTTAACAGAGTTTCGTAAATGTGGTCACTGAATTCAATAAGAAAATTTTGTTTTCCAGCTCGGCTCAAACCGTCGACTTCCTGCTTCAAAAGCCAACGCCAACAACTAGATTTTGGAGCAGTTCGAGAAGGTTTATATGTGTATTATAGGAAGTTTGCAGGTAATAACTCCGCGGCTTTGGCACTGTCAGAAAGACAGATGTCGTTATTGGCAAGGCAACATGCTCAAACAAGTCATTCACATTCATCGAAATAGTGCTAATTCCAGTTTTTCCTACAGGGCATGTACAGTTACATGTACCAAAACATAGTATATGTAGTACTAGAACTCGAGAACTAACGCGTGCGTTACTACGCTGTCTAGACACTGACAAAAAAATATAATCAGAATATCAAGAAGTTGGTGGAATACTAAGCATTTTAATGTATCCACTATTTGGGGTCCCTTTTGCTGAACTTAGATTTTCCGAATTTCAAAAGCGAAAAATGACCACGAGGCTTTTCCTTCGCTCACAACACTTCAAACCAAAATCGGCACATGAAATGTACTTCAAATATGAAATAAATGAATGCTAAAGTATGGGTAATGGTTACTATGAATGAAGTTCAAAGGCTGATGATTACGGTCATGTAAACCGCTTCATCTTAGTGACGTGCTTGTGTTGGAGTAGATATTTCCGTCTCTGGTAACTATTATAAACAGTCTGTAGTGTGCCCAGTGGCCAACACTTCGACCTAAAAGATCTTTTGTGCCCTTGGATAATTAAAATACAAGCAGCTGCTCAGATTATTTTTCGATTACGGCACTTGGATTACACTGGAATGAAATACACTCAAAATCATATAATACAATACTTCTTAAACAACCCTTTCATCCAACTTCGAGCTATCCATGAGGTAGTTTATCTGAGTACAGTGACCTTTCCAAAATCTCAGCCATGACTGAGTGAAATGGTACCGATACCATTAGGACCAAGTCAGCGGCGTATGCTACAACCTTAGCCCCTTATTTAGCATTATTAGAACTTCGTCAATAGCAACTAGCCGAAAGAAAACCAACCTGCGGCGTCCCCCTGTGAACAAATGTAGTGACTTTAGCCGCTCTTGCGACAGCATTACCTTCCCTGCAACCAAGATCCAGAGACAGATAGGTCTTTCCACCTCTAGTCTATCTATCCGCCTGATGTTATTAAAAGCACCTTCTATATCTATGAAGGCCGCCAAAGTGAATTGTTTGCCTTCCAAAGATTTTTCCACAGTCCCTACGACTGTAAGGCTCGATGTGCCCTCGGATATGATAATCAATCAATCTTTCAAACACTTTTAGGATAAATGAGGTAAGCCTTAAAGGCCTAAAGTCCTTGGCCGAGTCGTGAGCCCTCCTCCCTGCCTTGGGTATGAAAACCACCCTCATTTCCTTCCAGTTGGCGGGAACGTAATTAAGAGCGATACACGTCAAGTAGATTTGCAGGACAGGAACCACCGAGTTACTTGTTTTCTGAAGCATCACAGGCAAAATATTGTCAGAACCAGGAGATTTAAAATAAGAAAAACTATTTATTGCCCACGTGATTCTGTCAACTGACAGGATACATCGAGTAGCCTACCTGTCAACTCGTGTCGACAATGTCACGTGGGGTAATAGAATTTTCCGGAAAGTGATTCTCCACCAGTATAGTCAAAGATTCCTCTGCATATTCAGTCTACTCCCCGTCCTCCCTTTTTACAAAAGTTCTGCATAAGTATCTTGCTTAGCCTGGCAGAATCCTTAACGGATTCAATGGACTCGCCGTACTCCTTCCAGGAGTTGCGTTTGGCATATTTAATGGCTTTCTTGTATTCATTCAAAATTATACGGTAATTTTTTAAAGTTTTTAGTTTGGTAGTATTCCTTAAAAACCCTCCTAATCTTCTTTTTCAAGTCGGTCAGCGTCTTGCTCCACCAGGGAGGAAAAGGAGCTGGACTCTGCGTATTTTATATTTCTTAGTGAATAAGAGGATATCAATCTTCGGGCTATTCACCTATAGGCCGCAATTAGATTTAGCTAAGACGCGACAGTTTAATGTACATGAAATTTGAAAAAAGCGAGCCAAGAAGCATCGAGTTAATGGTAACTCCTACAACACTCTGGCTAAAAAGCCCATTGTATTCGAAGCTCTATAATTCTACACATTGCTTTTATTGCCTCGCTTTTGTCTCTTAAGATCCAATCCGATGTTAGCGCACAGACATCGTGCGCATATGCTTGGACATCAAATTCGAGCTCCTGCATATCCGTTAACAAAGAGTCTACGACGATGCACCACAACAGCAGAGAAAGAACATCCACTTGCCGACATTCTTGGTTGGCCCTAATGGTAATTAGTTTATCAATGTTCTCACCAAAGGTTAGCAGCCTCTCAAAGAGCATGAAATATTATATATCAATTTTACTGTTATCTATAAGTACATAATCAGTACTTTAAATGGTGCTCAATACATGGAAAATACACGCGACTTACATTGGTCGCTGTTTGGTGGCTCATATTAACAGAAAGATGCAGAAGAGGGAAGTTAACATCGATGCGGAATTAATTACTTAATATTTCTGCTACACAAATAAAATAACCAAATAATACATGACTGTTAGATGGATGGACGCATACTGGAAACGTCAGCGACCCCCAGCTATTACAAGTGAGATAATTTCTTTCGAATGCAATACTTTCACTTCTATAAGCAAATTAGTAAAGATATAACCTTCGTTCGTCGTATTTATGAACTAATACTTATCAAGCAAGCAGACCATCAGTAGCTTTCCGACAGCGCTGTGTCCTTAAAGCAATAGCAAGAGGATTGCCAATGATTCTCAAACCTTAAAAGCTTTGGCTGCAGCAGTGACTACAAAATGCTACTTTTACTCTCATATTCTTCCAAAATGTGCTACTTCTTTCTAAGACCACCCACTCAAAAATGAAGTGAAAATCGCACCCTCTTTAAAGCTAAGCAAAAACAAAAACTACTTGAAAACAGTTTAACCGACAGGTACGTAGTGCGAGTGAATGGCAATCTTGAT
Source organism: Anastrepha fraterculus (assembly GCA_037575425.1). Lineage (NCBI taxonomy): Eukaryota > Metazoa > Arthropoda > Insecta > Diptera > Tephritidae > Anastrepha > Anastrepha fraterculus. The sequence continues at coordinate 81,521 of JAYXIM010048284.1, read as the reverse complement.
GATGTTGTGCAAAACTTGAAAAATGTGCACAAAAACTATCAGATCAAGGGCAGTACAAGCGACACATTTTTGGAGCCAAAATCAGCAGAGAAATAGCAGGAAAGCAACTTTTCAAGGGCGGCAGGGAGGTGCAAACTAATTTTGCCTCTTTGCTGATGTTTGCAATTTTCTTTGTTCGCTTAGTGAGATATTTGTATGTTTCTAGTAGGAAATGTTTCGTTGCGAAAAACAAACTATGGGACATATACACGCACTTATTTATACTTATAATGGTATATTAGGACGGTTCGATTTTTTTTTGGTCTTTTTTTTTTGCTGAATTTACAGAATTTTCAAATTTTGCAGGCAATTGTAAGATAAACTGTAGAAGAAACCATACGTCAAAATAACCTTTTAGACAGGCAAATTTTAAATGAAAAATTAGATTTTCACATAATATCACAACTTTTACATACTATATACATAAAATGTCTGTAGTTTACTGTTTGCCATTTATTTTATTTTTTTATTCCTCCAAAGTAGTTTTTTGCGGCCTCGGTAGTCTCGCGTGCGTACACGTGTCTGCCATCCCAGAGGTTGTGAGTTCGAATCCCACGTAAAGCGTGGTCTTCGCACTTGTCCAAACTTACCAACTTTCCTAGTTTCTAAAAACAAAAAAAAAAAATCATTCCTCAACCCCAAAAATCGTATCCTTCTTGAATTGTGGCTGCTAAAACAAGCAAAAAAAAAGCAAAAAGAAAAATATACAGCAAAAGGAAGCGGGCAATCGCGGTAATAGCGAAGTCCTCGACCATCTGTATGATCCTTTTGGCAGAAAAATGTGAAACACAGATGTCGCTCTAAACAGTTAGAAGGCGTTGTTCCCAAGCAACGACAGGTGAGCATTCCCACTATTTAGGACTGATATAGGCAGGCTAATCACCTACCCTGCCAGAAAGCAAAATAGATTAACGAAACCAACGGAAGTCTGAGTCTTGTTGAGGCACTATGCCCCCGAGTGGAGTGAACAAGGAAAAAAATAAACAAAAATGTTTGCAAACACGTACATACATACCATCTACTCAAATATGAACGAGACGTTATCAATAAAACGGTCCGCGGATGACATATGGCAAAAATTAATTTTTTGTTTTTTGGTAGGAATGTTATAAGCTTTCATGGTAAATTTCAGAGTGATATGTCACATAGTTTATTTTCTGTGCTACTGTAAACAAGTCAAGCTCGAGTGTGTTCTTCGAATTTAACGATGGAAATTCAAGTTGAACAAAGAATTTGTTTGAAATTTTGTTATTCCAACAAAATGTCGGCTTCAGACGCCTTTAAAATGTTGCAGACAACCTATGGGGACTCTGCTCTATCGCGTGCACGTGTTCTCCAATCATCGGAATGGCGCTCCGCGGAGGAGCCGAAACCCAAAAAACCAGGCCAAAGTCGCTCAAAAATTGGGGTTATGCTGACTGTTTTTTTCGATTACGAAGGTGTGGTGCACTCGGAGTTCTTTCCGCAAGGCCGATCGGTTAACACTGAATATTATTTAGACGTTTTAAAGCGTTTGCGCGAGAACATTCGTCTTAAAAGGAACAAGAAGGGTTCAATTGTTTCTATTTACACTTTCTCTTAGAATTGCCGATAAAAACCGAAAAACCGTTCGATTTGTTGAAAATTGTTTATCCATTTGACCCACCTTAGTGTGTTTGTATTTGAATATATTTATGTAAATTGTCCTTCATGGATATTGCAACAAAAAATTACTAATATGTGCGTGTGTATGTGCACTTACGTGGCCCCAGCGATCACCAATAAGCTAAGCAAGAATATCCACAATAGTCCAAGGCATAAACAGCAGCCTTAGCAGCAGCTCAAAGGTGCAACGAACTAAGTATGCAAGTATGCAATATTTGTATTATAATGGCTTCTTATAAGAATATTTAGTGGTTCAGTAGAACAGTGGTACAGAGGCAATATATTAACCCAAAAATGATTTTTTTTATTAATATTTTTTCCACAATTATTTAAATTCATATATTATTTTTATGTATTTTGAAGAGAAACCAAAATTATTTTGTCCATACGTAACAAAATCAAGAACGTGAAATATATACAAAATAAAAAAATAAATAAATATATATGAAATATGTACCTAAAGGCAAACAATAGGTAACATCAGCAAAAATAATGCACCCGCATTTATTGTTAGGTGCTACTAAGCGGTGCCAAACATTAAATGAGAATAGTACCTGGGAATAAAACCACTTCTTTTTCATAAAACAAGCAGCACTAAAATACCGCGTTCGTGTCAAACATCTGTTGGTGTCGCCCAGCGACTGAGTACAGCCAGTCCTTTCCAAAATCTCAGCCATGACTGAGGAAAATGCTCCTGATACCATCAGGACCAAGTCATCGGCGTATGCTACTACCTTAACCCCACCCTTATTTAGTATTATAAGAGCTTTGTCAGTAGCAACCAGCCAAAGTAGGGGCGAAAGGACACCGTCCTGCGGCGTCCCCCTGTGAAAGAATTTACAGACCTTAGCCCCTCTTGCCACCGCATTAACTTCCATGCAGCCAAGCAGATCCAAAGGCAGACCGCCTCTAGTCTATCTAACACAGTGACAGCGTTGAAGTATTTGAGAGGCAAATTCTGTGTAAGATGACGGCGAGTATCACAGGCAATGGAACAGTGAACTGTATGATCTTTGGTGGTAGCAGAGGAAGAGGAAGGCCTCCTCTGCGTTGGAAAGAGCAGGCGGAGAATGACTTGGACTCATTTGGTGTGTCAAACTGGCGCTGGTCAGCACGAGAAAGAAACGACTGACGCGCTTTGGCTATCGCTGCAATCAAGAAGAAGAAGAATTGTTACGAGCAGATTTATTAGATCTGCATCTTTTGGCTGTGAGTTGTTTTTTTTTTTTAGTTTTTGCTATGGTTTTTTAGTATAAAATATCATATATCGTGAATATGAAAAATAATTTTTTTTCTAGATTTTAAATAAAAACCTTTTGGGTTACCAACTGGCATATCAATTTTTCTTATTTCCAGTTAATCACATTATTTGGTTTAAAAATTTGACTGCCTTACACTGAAGCTGGGAGTCACTGTACATAGATAACTGTATTAAATATATTTACAAACACATACATATACATATATATATGAGATGCATACATATAAAAATATATTCAATACATGCGGCGCAGCTGTTGTGAGATTGCGACTTTATACAGGGTGCATACGCTAGTGGAGGCCATGCGAATACTCGTATGTGGCTATAACTTCCCGAAAGAATTATTTTTCTTTTCGCTCTTTTTCAGATAAGACGTAGATGACTACTGCTGAACTCCGGACATGAAGAGACACGTAGTTATCTTCGCTCTATGGCCAAATCACACCAATCAAAATGATCTAATTTTCTTAAGAGCGCACATTAATTCGTTCATATGGTTCAACGGGAATTGGCTACATCAGGCGGCGATGCAGAATCTGTTGTAAAACGAAAAAAACAAGAGGAATGTTCTGATACTGTTCGATTTGCTGAATTTATTCAATAAGTGCAAGCGCTTATTGATGAGGACCCCTCAAAGTCAATGAGGTCCCCTTTCTGGGGATCTTGTCCGTCCAGTTGTCTCCATGAAGATTTTAAATGTTGTGAGCAGCAAAAGATATGTCACGCCACCATACTTCTTTACTACTCAAGGATTTCTAGTGACTTCTACGGCATATATCGAGACAGTAGTGAAACCTTGGATTAATAGTGTACGTGGTGGTATCCCATATATTTTTCAGTAAGACTCTGTTCCTACACATAAAGCGCAACTAAGTTCCCGCTGTTTGTCAATAGATGCCGCCAGCAGTGTGTGCTAGTCGATTCTAACATAACCTAAACGCCATACACCAAGCTCAGACATATGGTAAACAAACTGCTTCGACACATTAGTGATTCTGTTTTGGTATCATACGAGTATACTTTTGGTTTCGCGAAAATGTCTGATTTTGTGACGAATAATCGTCATTTGCGGAAAGTGTTGATTTTCCTCTTTCATTCGAAAAAAAAACGGCGGCTGAAGCACATCAAGAGCTATATACAAAAAGTTTATAGAGATGCTGCTTTAAGTGAAACAACGTGCCGAGATCGGTTCCGTCGCTTCAAAGACGGTGATTTTAATGTTGACGACAGTCCGCGTGAAGGACAGCCAAAAACCTTCGAAGACGCTGAATTGGAGGCATTGCTCAATGAGGATCCGTGTCAAATGCAAGAAGAACTTGCTTCAGTATTAGGAGTTACCCGCCAATCCATTTCCAAGCGATTGCATGCTTTGGGAATGATTCAGAAACAGGGTACTAGAGTTCCTTATGAGTTAAAATCAAGGAATGTTGAACGTCGTTTTTTCGCCTGTGAACAACTGCTCCAGCGGCAAAAAGGAAGGGGTTTCTTCATTGCATCGTGACGGGTGATGAAAAATGGATTCATTACAGCAATCCGAAGAAAGGAAAGTCATGGGGGCTGCCCGTTCATGCTTCTACGTCGTCGCCTCGGCCGAATATTCACACTGCGAAGGTTATGCTATGTATTTGGTGGGACCAAATTGGTGTTATTTATTATTAACTGTTAAAACCAAGCGAAACCATCAATGGTGATCGGTGTAGACTTCAATTGATACTATTGAGCCGAGCACTGCGAGAAGCGGCCGCAATACGTGGAGAGGCATGAAAAAGTGATTCCACAGCATAACAACGGTCGGTCTCACGTTGCCAAACCCATTAAAACCAACCTGGAAATACTGAAATGGGAAATCCTACCCCACACGCCATATTCTCCAGATATGACGCCGTCCGTTTGTCACATGGTCTAGCGGACCAGCAGTTCCATTCGTGTGAAGACATCAAAAAATGGCTTGATCTGTGGATAGCCTCAAAATATGAACAGTTTTACCGCGACAATGTACGAGATCTACCAGAAAGATGGGAAAAAGTAGTAGCCAGCGATGGGCAATACTTTATGTCCTAATACTATGTTCTAATATGTCCGCCTAACTCCTAACAACTTAATCCCTTCGATTACTACGAGTACGTATGGGTTTTAGTTGCGGGTGAAACCAATAAGTACCTCTTAACACCACTTCTTCTCTGAAGACTTCAATTAATACCGTTATGGTCAATATGAACGAGAAGCATTTGATTCGGGCATGCAATCGTTTCCGGAGCCGGGTCGAGGAGGTTCACTGAACTTTTATTGAAGGATTTTATACATATAAGTAAAATAAATTATTGTTGTGTAAAATACGAGTATTCGTGAAGTTTCATTAAATTTTGTTCAAAATAAAAGCTTTTAAATTTTACTCTCATGTTGTCCTAACATACAGTAAGCGCCCTGTACTTACGTAATATGAATGGATTCCTCTGTACAAGTAAATGTGTATGTGTATGTATGTATGGATATGCATATATGTACGAACAGGTATGTATATGTGTATGAATGTTGGCTGGAAGCTAAGATAATCGCTTACAAAGTAATTCGGCAACTTGCCAGATAGCTAGCGATATTTCGCTTAAGTCTGAGACCTGCTAAGCCATGATACTTTAAGTCTTATCACCAGTAGAGTTCGTATCAATATTACCGTCGCCATCACTACGTTGCTTTGTTGTTCGGTTGCAGTGTTGGACGATTGGCCATAACCGTCAATATTGCTTACAAAGAGCTCAAGTTGAATGAAGTCAAGCATGAGTAGGGCAGGAGATATATTTACATGCGAGTATGTATACATATGTATGTAGTACACTAATACTACGCAGGGTACTAGCTGCCAAAGCCACTGCTTCTGAACTACTCTATTACCAGTTTGCTTTGCAGCTGAAGCAGTTTCAAATTTAGCGACTGGTATTTTTAACTTGGTGATGCCCCATGAAATTTCATTTGTCAGCCTCTGCATCAGCAACATACTATACGAATCTTACGAAATATTGGAGTGGAATAGATTAGGTTTGGTTTTTGCGGGAGTCGGTTTAGTGTAGCCAACTCAGTTAGACTGTGTGTCCATTGTGATACCACTGCGTAACACGGGAACTGTAGTGTTTATTTATCGTAGGAACATTTAGACTCCCTAATGTAGAATATGATAGGTTTTATCCCAATAACGAACAGTTCCTTAAGAGAGTCAAAGTGGTACGTTCCCTACAATTTTACTCTACCTTAGGTCTTCTTCTTTCTCTTAATTGGCGCTATAAGCGCGACGTTTCTTTCTCGTGCTAACCGGCGCCAGTTGGACACACCAAGTGAAGCCAGCTGATCTTTTTAACGTGGAGGAGGCTTTCCTCTTCTTCTGCTACCACCAGCTAGTACCACATAGAATACTTTCAGAGCTGGAGCGGTTATTTCCTTTCGGACGTTATTTCCTTTCGGACGTTATTTCCTTTACGTCATCGCAAACCTCATGTACATCAACCATAATGTTCCAACGCCTACTACACTCGCCGTCGCCAATGTACAAAGGTCAAAACATCGTATGCAAAATCTTTCTCTCAAACACTCCAAGGAATGCCTCATCGGATCTTATCATTGTCCAAGCTTCTGTGCCATAGGACGGGCATGATGAGAGCCTTGTAGAGTGTTAGTTTTGTTCGTCGAAGGAAGACTTTACTACTCAGTTGCCTACTTAGTCCAAAATAGCACTTGTTGGTAGGAGATTTTCTACGTTGTATTTCAAAGCTTACATTGTAGTCTGTGTTAATGCTGGTTCCTAAATAAATGAAGTCTTTTACAACCTCGAAATTATAACTGTCAACACGGACGTGGGTGCCGATATGCGTGTGCGCCGACTGTTTGTTTGGAGGCAGAAGGACTTCGTTTTGTCCTCGCTGACCACCAGACCCATTCGCTTTGCCTCTTTATCTACCTTAGGTAAGGCTGGACAGATTACAGAGAGAGTGTTCTATTGTTTCTTCCTGTTCCTCGTCTCTACAACTTCTTCAGTATTCATGAGAAAATACTACTAGCCTAAAAGAGTGCCTATCTAAGAGCCAATGACCGGTGACACAAGCCACGATCCTCGACCTTCGAGAAGTTCTCTCTTAAGAGGCTGAACAATTTTTCTGACCTTTTCTGATCTACTTGCGGGCAAATTAGCCTGGTTGTAACAGAAGTATTTTCTGCTCTCCATGACTTATTAACCTTCTGGAGAATATTATTTTTTATTTCTAATTTGCAAGCTACCATAGGAATTCCAGTATTGCTTCTGTTTTCAAGCAGTGGAAGATTAGTACTCTGTCTGGCGAGATTATCGGTCTTGTAATTTCCTCCAAAATCTCTATGTTCCGGAACCCATATAAGGCTGACCTTGAAGTCGGTGGCAATATTATTTAGAGCTGCCAGGCATTCTTGAGCAACCTTTGTTCTTAATATAACGGCCTCCATTGGTTTGATGGCCGCCAGGTGGTCCGAAAAGATAATTATCGTAATTTTTGTTACGGCGTAAGGTACACAGTTATCTCCTTTATGGCTAATCTTCTACCTAGTAGACGCTGTAGAAGTCCGGAAGTGGAGCAGATAGTTCTAATTCTAATTATTTTGAAAAAATTCCATAGTCTACTTTATTTTCTAGCTTAGATCCATCCGTGCAGAAATTTATTTCTCTTCTCCATGGTCTTGAGATTGTCACTCAATTCTTGGCGGGTGCTAGTCTTTAAGAGTCCATCGAAAGAGGGTTTAGGGAAAGAGTAGTCCATTTCTTGATTATAACTACTCATAAAAGCGTGGCCGAACCGCCGGGTCTTCTATAGCGTCATACTATTAATTCTAAGCGCTGAAGCGGCGGCCACGTATTTTTCTACCAGATTTAGATCAGACAAGTTGACTAGCTCCTCGAGCGCTTTATTTGGGGCAGTCCTTAAACACCTCACCGGTGCCGATTCCTTGCGCCTTGCTCATAAATTTCGTATACCTTGCCTTTTGAGTTGATGGCCACCACACAAGTTTTCCATATAGCAAAATGGACTAGAATAAGAATCATACCAAATATAGGAATATATTGGAATACACGCAAAAAGTTGTAGCTCAATTTGCGTAAAAAATCACTAGTCTCAGAAGAGTTAGAAAAAAGTAAATAAAACTTGGTGAATGAAAAAATAAATAATCAAAAAAATTTTTTTAATTAAAGTGTTATACAATTTTCTTCTTATTTTTAAAACCATTCTTTAACCAAATATGGTTTTATTTTCAGATGAAAAATGGACGGTTGCTACTGTTAAAGCTTTTGATTGCGAATATACGCCTTATTCCTAATCACCAGCTCGGATTTCGAGCAACCACTCAAAAATTGGACAAGAGCATAGGATCACAAGCGCGAGAGATGAAGCAATCGAAAAGAAGGAAGTGTGATCTTCCATATTTTCTGATGTTGCCAAGGTCTTTGACAAAGTATGGCATGCCAGTCATAATACTGAATAAGCTTAAAACTTTGTTTCCAAGAGAGTTTTCGGACATGTTTACTTCGTATCTAAATAACAGATATTTCAGTATCAGGTGCGATAGCTCTTATTCAAGCCTAAAACCAATTAAAGCCAGGGTTCGACAAGGCAGTATCCTTGGCCCTATACTTTACGTGCTTTTCACATCTGACCTACCAGTCGCCACGACTAGCACTACAGCAACCTTTGCTGACGATGCATGCATTTTAGCAATCGAAGACGATAAGACACAGTCCACTCGTGAACTTCTGGAATATGTTAACAAAATCACCGAATGGACTACAAAGTGCCGTATTAAACTTAACGAAGCAAAATCACTTCATGTAGATTTTACGAATAAAAACATTCAATATCCTTCTCCAATACTACGAAGTACTTGGGAATGGCGCTTGGTGCCAAAGAGCACGTAAAATAAATCATATGGAATTAAACCTCAAAAAGCAAAAATTAAACTGGCTTATTGGAAAAAGTTCGCCTCTTTCTATACAAAACAAACTTTTAATTTATAACCAAGCATTTTAACCCGGAGGCGCGGTCACTTATCAATTCAGATAAGAAATGCCGTAGACTTAAACGAAAGAGAGCAAATGATCTTATTCCAGAAATTACAACGGCTGGCAAACAAATGTAAATTTCTGTGAGTTGTCGTCCAGTGGCATTTCATAGAAAAATATTACTAGTGTAAACTAGGTACAATAGCATGACATGTATTTAAGTATTAAAGGGTTTTTCAATAAGGGCGGGTAGAGATGCAGAATGTCAATCGTGGCGTTTGCTGTGTGGCACGTAGCGCCGTCTTGCTGGAACCACATGTCGTCTAGGTCCATATGGTTCAATATGGGCCATAAGGAATTGGTTATCATCGTTGCGTAGAGCTCGCTGTTGACGGTGACCGCCTCACCAACGTCGTTTTCAAAAAAGTACGGACCAATGACGCCGCCAGCCCAAAATCCACACCAAACGGTAACTTTTTGAGGATGCATTATCATCTGGTGAACCTCGTGTGGATTGGTGTCGTCCCATATACGGCAATTTTGTTTGTTAACACAGCCATTCATCCAAAAATGCGCCTCGTCACTAAAGATGATTTTTCGCCTGGGGTTCTCTTCCAAACGATTCGAAGCCCAGTCAGCGAACAAACGGCGTTGTTTATGATCATCAACTTTGAGCTCCTGGTTCAGTTGGATCTTGTACGGGTGTAGGCCCAAGTCCCGACGCAAAATTCGCCAAGTTCAAGTCTGCCAAAGGCCAAGTTCTTGTGCACGGCGAGGAATAGACTGCCTCGGGTTCTGCTGTACACTTTCACGGACCGCGGCAATGTTCTCGGCTGATCTTGCGTTCCTTGAACGTACGGGTGTTGGCTTATTGTTTACTGACCCGGTTGTCTCAAATTTGGCCACCAAACATTGAATAGTCGACTTTGAAGGGCCACCACGTCTACCGAAAAATCGACGCAATGCGCGCAACGTTTGCGTTAATGAACACTCATTTTGATAATAAAGTTTTATCATTTGAACGTCCTGTTCAATCATGTAACTTGCCATGATGATTTGGCATAAACAACTGAATAATAAACAAAAGATTTTACAGATGTCACCAAAAATGGCTGCCACAGGGCGCCAAAATCGACCCGCGCCAATTGAAAACCCCTTTATTAACATTTTAATAAAAACAGTATGTATACTTTTATTTCAAAACAGACCTACTTTGCAGACAACTCTAATTGATCAATTTGAAACCAGTACAATTTTTGTCACTCTCGAACTAGTATAATTTCTTTGATCAAATATGAGTTTATGGACTGGAATGCTTGCTGAGTGTAGTTTGGGTTTCACCGCAGGGTATGCAGACATATTCATAAGTGTATGTGTGCGAATATTTACAGAATCATTTTTAAAAGAGGTAATTTATGTTTGTCAGCTTGTCTGCTTATTACAACTCGATTTTCATGCAAAAAAAAAAAGAAGAAGAAATTACCTGAGCTTTAACGAGCATTCATAGATCATAGCTAATATCTATATTTGGGTTTTCCTTTATTTTAGGGTAAAGGTATCCTGGTCAACCTGTGCTATGTTCTTAGAAGCTGGGCTACATTAAGCTCATCGAGAGCTGATCAATAGCATCAACATCTAAAGTCCGGAAGTCGGAGGTATTCATGGGTGAGACTTAATTTATCTCCGAATCACTTTTGCGGCAGCTGTCTGGAGCGTAAAGTGGTATCATCTCAGCATCCATTCCTCGACTACACTATTTTGACAGAGCCAAGTTTCAGGAATATTCGCTCTTAATTTCAATAACTTCTGCTTACTTATCATAATTAGATGCAAGCCACCTGAAATTTATTTTATCATCAGCCCATTTGCATCTCTCACATGCGTAAGTAGTCATTATACAAATATTGCCTTCAACTCTCTCTTTAGCCGCCCCCTTTCGCCTTGCAATTGTGCCACAATGGCCAAATTAAAAGCCACGTCCAAGTGAGCCCATCTCCTTAGTGGCAGCCTTCTAACCTAACACAGCCTAATAATGGCTTTATTTAGCAGCGACATGTAGATTACAGACAGACACATGCATATAGTACATGGCTACAAGCACATATTACACAAGCACGAAAGCATGTGTCACTTCCTTGTAAGATTTGCTGGCAACATTTCCTTGTATCCACAGCTTTCTTGGCTATTATGTTCGGCTTCGGTGATGTTGGTTTTGTTACCCTTTGTTTGCGCTCAATTTACGCACAATGACTACTAGGCTCTGGCTCATTTGGCCTTTTTGAAGTTGTGCCGGATATCTACTGCTATGTGGACGTAATGTGCATGTGTGTGTATATGAAGGGTGTCCCAAATTCCATGGAAATAGTATGAAGGATAGGTATTTATCGTTCGACATCTTTCTGTATCTCAATAAAGCGAAAGTGGCTCGGTCAAAAATTACCGCCATATGTCCGCACTTCATTTTATTCCAACAGACTGGAGATGGTCATCGTCACCAGCCTTTAGCTACATGACGGTCTGATTGTCCATAGTTCAAATGCCAACGTGAGCCAATACACCTGTGCAATGGACTGCCGCTGGACTGCAAATCCAGACGTTTATGACACAAAGTATTCCTATGATTCTGATTGTCGCACTTTTTTTATTAAGATATCAGTTGACCATGCCGATAAAGCAAATAAAAGGCAGTTGTTAACAGTTAGTTGAGCAAGGAATCTATGCTTCAGCTTATTTAGCATATTCGACAGCCACCTCATTTCCTGCTATTCCTATATGACCTGGTATCCCTATTAATTTAATTCTTTACTGTCTACTAATTCTTCCCATTACATATCGGTGCGCTTTACTGTTTCTATTTATTAACTATTTTGCCACACTCAAGCTGTCCGTGGAAATGACAGTGTGTTCATTGATTTTAGCTGCATGGTGAACGGCAAAATTGGTTGCTGCTAATTGGGTATTATATTCCACCAATACCATCCATTGTTCTATAACAGCATAAGATGGTGAATCTTCTTTCGGTGGTGTTAGTGGATGCAGCCGCTTCTAAAGCTATGGCTGGCAGGCCTTCGGCTAGTTATACATTCCCAAACGGTTGCCCAAGGAATGAGCACGCTTGGACGAAGATAATCGGATTGTGCTACCATTTGAAGGCGGTGAGGTGATGGGATGAAAAGAGAAGACGGGGAGAGGTGGTGGTGGTTGTGGGGTGGTTAGGAGGGTGGGTTTAAAATGTGTGGATTACGAACGATGACTGTGCTGCGGTTGCGTCAACCGCTTAGTGCTGTTGATAAAATTCATCAGATTTTTAATGTCAAGGCCAGCTATATTAGCAGGCGCAGCAAAGAAGTAAGAGCCAAGATGCCTGGACCTTAACCCCGCCAGAGCAGGGCAGCTAAGGAGAAGGTGCTGAGATAATTCCACCTCATCTTCCATACATTCAGCGCAAAAAGGACTCGAGGTAATTCCAAGTCTCACAGCATGCATTTCTCGCGCATAGTGTCCGTGAGAGAGTTGGTATTTTGTCAACCTCAGAAACTGGCCCGAGCGCTCGCTGACTTGGCGCGAAGCCCATCTTTCCAGAAGCAGCCCACAAGTAGCCCGGGGATCCCTATTCTCCCCCTTCGCGGGAAAATCACCTCACATGTCCCTTGTCTGGCCAGCTCATCCGCCTCACAGTTTTCCGCCATGTCGCTATGACCAGGAACACAAATGAGGCTTATGTCAATCCCTGACCAGTTTCGAATGCACCGTCACTGAACCGAGGGCCCTTATTGTCGCTTGGCTGTCGGAGTAAATATTTACTTTCTTAATTGTTAGTACGCATGTGAGCAGCCAATCAGCTGCCTCCTTGATAACTTCTACCTCTGCCTGGAACACACTGCAGTGGTCCGGTAACCTGAATTTGAGTCTGATGAGGAGCTCCTCGCAAAAAACTCCTCCGCCAACCTCTCCTTCCGATTTCGATCCATCCGTGATCCAGTTCCCTGTCCCCAAGTGTAGCCCCCATGCACTCTTTTCTTGATGGAATATAAGTGGAAAAAGTCCGGTTGGACTGAGCGAGGGTATGCATTGATCCGTTGACAGGGGAATGAACTCAAAGTTTCTAAAGGTTTTCACTTGAGTGCCCATAAGTGATGCTGAGCCTATAGCCTGAACCCCTCAGTCTCATTGCGGTACGTGCAGCGGCAATTCTGCCTGCGATGTCTACGGGTACCACATTTAACATTGCGTTGAGCGCCAGAGTAAGAGTCATTCGAAGCGCCTCACTGATTCCAATGAGTGCCAACCTCTGAACTCTCTCCAGCTTCTTCACCAATGTCGTTCAACTTCAGAGTAGGCCACGAAAATCATTGTAGGGCGCTTGGAATATTACACCTTCTGTTGGTATTACCATATGTAACCGCTGTTCTAAAACAAAAGTTAAAGCCCGTATTTATTTTGTTTGTATTGGTCTCAGGGGTACTTCCGTAAGACTGATGCAGTGTTGTACAACGCCTTCAGGGGTTAGGTGGGTTTGAAAATTTCAAAAAATCGTTTTTTTTTTGTCATATTAAATAGTATAATATGTTTAAAATATTCTCCTAAAATTTCAAATTGATCCAAGTAAAATTCTATGAGATAGACCCTTCAGAAGTTCCGCCCATCAGGCCATGTCAATGCAGCGTTTCGCACTTTAAACGCGTTTATCTCAAAACTCGATTTTTTAAGTCGGTGGACACGATTTATCGAAAAGTTATGAAGCGATTTTGTTCAAATTTTGCACACATCTTTGGAATAACATTATCAAGTTATTGAACTAAGGATTTTTTTTTTATTACAACTAATTTTTTCGAGCCAACACATGACGAAAATTTGACCAAAAAATGTGTTTTTTTGTTCAAAGTCTGTCAAAAATTCAAATTAAATTATTTTTTTTTTCCTTCGTCCAGTAACGAGATTTATCCATGTACTAACGAAATATTTTTGGTTTTTTGATTTTAGATGAACCAATAATGAGTTATGCTGTCCACGGCAAGAGCATTTTTTTGTGAGACGTTAAGGGAGATGAGGTACCAACGGCTGAGTTTTCGGAATTTTTAAATAAAAATTTCACAAAATACTGTTTAAATATGTATCTTTGATATGCTGAATTATTTAAATAAAATATATGATTGTATATATTAAAAAAAAATAGTAAAAATACCCTTTTTTTGAACCTCTGTAACCCACCTAACCCCTTCAGTCAGTGATCGGCGTGTTTCTTGTGTAAGTTCTGCACTCTACTAAGTTTCGTAGTGAGTTTTTTCATTCATTCCATAAAGGATTTCTTGTGATAATCATAAAATAAAATTAATACAATATGAAGAAAATTAAATACATGGAGAAAATTTACAAACCTATTGAAGAAAGCAAATTATAGGTAATAAATCGGGAGCAGTAATTCCAGCTGATAAAGCTGACCTTTGGACCTTTGCCGAAAGAGAAACTGTGACATATAAAACATTACACTGAGAAACAAAGACGTCAACCTTAACACGAAAAGGAGAATCTTTGGTATGACTTTCAGAAGGAATCTTTTATAGAATAAACACAAAAAATCACAACGACACTTAGTAGAGTGCAGAAAAATGTCGTACATTTGTGGTATGGATTGAATGTGAAATCGGCATGTGGTTTAGAGCAGCTGACAGCATACAGCTTTGGTACTGTTTTGAATAGCAGAATATACTCATAGGCTTTTTGTTCCATTTTTGTTCCAATAAAAGACTTAGAATCGCACTGCATGGGTGAACAAGTCTTCGCCTCTTGGGAGCTGCTCTTAGGTATCATCATCTAGTTCACAGAAACGGTAGACGTTAGTTCTTATTAAATAACATTCGCCAAAATGGTACCGAAGACTACAGTGCAGTCGTCAACATTGATAAATATGAAATCACGGGACGCTTAAACTAACGACAGTCATAACTAGCTTTTGGTCTGTCAGAGAACCAGCAGCCAAAATGGGCATTCCGCAAAACACATACTGTTACAGTTGTAAACAACCGGAGAAAAAGGAAACAATCTTAGATTTCCTCTGTGAATGCCCTGCCCTATGGAAGCACAGAATGTTAACCCTGGGTAAACTGCTGTTCGAGAGTCTGGAACAGCTGTCTGGCTTAGATGTCAACAACCTGACGAGGTTCCGGAACCGCACAGACTGGATATAGTCATGCTGTAAATAACTGATAAACAAGTTGGTAACGAGGATGTGGCAACAAAATGGCGCGGAAGCGCTGGTTGGATTCTAGGTGAATCACCACTTTAACCAACCAATCAAACTACCCAACAGTGTCCTATGTATGTAGTATCCGGTGGTGGTTCGTAGATTTAGGAGACTTTTTTTTGCTCTTCTGCAGAGAAGGATAAACTCTTGCCTGACTTTGTTCATGCAATGTCGCGCGTATTTCTCGTCCTCCCAGTCTTAGATGAAATCTTTTATATGCACTTTGGTGCAGAAATCATATTCAACAAACTACTTTACAGCATCAGTCTCGCTATATAATAGCCACCCCACGTATTTCGGCGCATTTAAATGCCCACTGATCGAAGCATCTCTTCGAAGTACACAAAAGTCCCAGTAATTTTAAATAGACTTTAGTGTTATTAAAACATCTAAAGATGCAAATACTTAAAAATCAAATAGCGGCAATAAATTCGCATAAGCAAATTCGCCTTTAATTAAGAAATTGCAGTAAATCCCAAAACAAAGTGAAATTAATTAAAGCAGTGCAACCAGCAAGGCTGGCGAACAGACGCTTGCACTGAGTTGTTTTGTAGGTATGAAAACATGTGCACTCATGAATGTATGTACATATGTACGTATGTATGTATGTATGTATCTACGTATTTACTTTATCAAAATAGCTACCCAACAAAACACAAGCAGCCTAAGAGACCGGCAATGAGACCCCGGGATTGCATTCGTCATCTGAGTGTAATATTAGCGCACAGGCAATAGCAGACGCTTTTGCATATAAACCTTCGGATGTACATACATACATACATACATCAGGCACATATAAGCGTACTATACAATAAGCTACTAAATGCATCTATTATAAAGTAAACATAAGCAGTTTTAGAGCGAAAAAAGTACAAACAAATGCGAAATGTGGCTATGATATGGCAGCCGCAAGTGTAACCGCCACTGTTGGCAGTAAAATGGGCTAAAATTCGGAAAATCTGATTTCGCATGAAACTCACCTCGATTGATTTTATTTTTATACCGATGGCGTTGTTGTTGCTGCTGCTGTTGTTGTTGTTGATGTTCTTGTACGTTCAGCAAATGCAAACGATAAACAATGCGTGAAAAGCACGATTTTCCAATATTACTATAGCAGATACGAGTTGTTTACATCCGCGTGCTCACTCACACACTGACGCACTCGGCTGTTGGTGTATCTGTGCTAGTTTCTATTTGTATTGAAGTTACCTGTAAACAACTGCTGTTATTCATGTTAAACGTATATTTTCATTTTCATCGATGAACACATCGGGGATTGGGTTGTTTGATATTCTTTTTTTTTTGAATTTCGGTTTTTACTTTTAAAAGTATTAATTATTCAGGCATTTATAGGTTATAGGCACAGAAATGGGTAATGGAAAATGTAAATATCAAGAGATAATTTTTTATATGCCGTAATAATGGAAAGTTTTCATAATAGACCAGCGCATGCATGCAGCACCGGCAGTCCTTGGGCCGAGCTTTCCCCCAATTTGTGATTTGCGTCTTGGTATTGTTCTACCAATGGAGGGGCCTGCACTTTTATGAGCTTCAGATAGTCAGATGAGTTGCTTTTATTAACTGTTTTTTGATAGCCGTCGTAGCTGAGTAGAGTCGTCGAGGACTAACATTTACGAATGCACTAAGGGATGACTGTTACCAAAACAAAAATTTTTTTTACAGGCTTTGAATTTATTGCACTACGAAGTAGCTATGGCATGGTTGGGCACAGTGCACTCAATAATTAATGCAATAAGTAGATATTTAAAACACTGAAAAGCTTGAAACTTAGTGCTAATGAAAGCCTTATTTTAACTACCAAGAAAAAATTAGTGTTAGTGCAATTTAGTGTAGTGAAAAATGCCTAACCCTGAGCTATAGGACCCACTGAAATATTTTGTGAAATTATATTAAGCCAGTGTGTATTTCTGCCATGAAAAAGCTCCTCATAAAAAATATCTGCCGTTCGGAGTCGGCATGAAACTGTAGGTCCCTCCATTTGTGGAATAACATCAAGACGCACGCCACAAATAGGAGGAGGAGATCGGGCAAACACCCAAAAAGGGAGTACGCGCCAATTATACATATATATATATATATATACAAATGCTTTCTTCAAAAAAAAAAAAACAAAGCGCAATAAATTTAGATTTTTGATTGGAACGCAAAAATGCCCATATCATACGAAAATTTGTGTTTTTTCACAGAAGGCAACATTTTGTTAATTAAAGTCATGGAAATATTTATATTACACATAAGAAGTACTAAAGGGTGATCAGATTGAAGGTACGTTTTCCAATAGGGTTTTTTAACAGTTCACGTGCGACTACTGTCAAACTAAATACATAATTTTCTTTTTTGTAGTATTCATAGGCATTTCATCATGCCAAGACTTACGCCTCAACAACGTTTACAAATCGTATAATTCCATTACGAAAATCGACTCTGTGAAAAGTGTTCATCGCACACTCATGCCGACTTCTGGTGTTAAAGGATGAGGCCCATTTTTGCCCAAATGGCTATGTCAATAAGCAAAATTGCCATATTTGGGCTGAGGAGCAACCCGAAGCCTTTGAAGAACAGCCATTACATCCACTGAAAACAACAGTTTGTTGCGGCTAATGGGCTGGAGGAATCATCGGCCCATATTTCTTCAAAGACAAGGTCCATACAGCCCGTGAAACAATGAACTGCGTCGTCGTTTCGGTAATTAATTTGTCTCTCTTCTCGGGCCAGAGGATTGGCAATCAAGAACGTGTGATATCACACCTTTAAAGTTTTATTTGTGCGGGTATGTGAAGTCTAAATGTGGGCTGGAAAGCCCACATCACTGAAGTTATTCACGAGATACCGACCGAAGTCCTCCAGCGAGACATTCAAAATTGATGTTTACGGATGGCCGAAATTACGACAAATTGTGGCCAACACTTCAAAAGGATTATCTTTAAAAAATAAATGTCATAAATGGTTCTGCACAAAAATAATAAAGATTTGCCAATCAATTTGAGTTTTCATCGTTTTATTCGAACTCAAAATCCGATACCTCTAAATTCACTCTTAATTATCATTGTCTCATTAGATGAAAATATCTTTTTACTTTTAATTAAGGAGGAGTAGTAAATTGAAAACTTCGAAGTGGTTTTTTCAAAATTTTGGTCCTTTTAATTATAAGCCAGCCTTCAACCAAGTGTTGTTCAGTAGATTTTGTCAAGCGAAACTCAAATTTGTTAAAGCAAAACGAGATAAATTTTTTAAATGTGTAACACTAGGATGAATTTCTGAACCTCCATGAATTTGAATTTGGCTCTAAAAGTGTATCAAATCGATAAAGCCTCAATATAGCCTATTGAATGAGCCGCTTTATTTAGAATGGAGTAGATCCATTTTCACAAAAAATTAGTTAATGATATAAATGAATACAAATTATTATGAATAATATATAATCATTTATCATTTATCATTGCAATTTTTCGAAGTTAATGAATAACCAATATTTTATTATAGAAGGAGCTTGGCCAAACACCTAAGCGAAGTGTACGCGGCAAATAATTATTTATTTTATTTTTAATTACTTTGAAAGTGGTGTAAGTCGATTTTGCTCAAACACATACGTACTTATTGGTTCGTTAAAAATTGTGCTACATAATTTCTTTGGTTTATTTTTTTGCTTTGTAGTTTCCCGGAATTTTGGGTTTTCCCTGTCTATCGTAGAATATAATGTCATTCAGCGGTGCCCAAGAAATTGCTTCTTCTTGCTTGAAGTATTTAGAAAATGTAACCACGCAACGACAGGTTTGAGAACTTTTGTTTACCAAATGATACCGATTTTGGAAATATTGAGAGTACTATAGGAAAAAGAATTTATTTTGTGTCCCTTTAGACTATTATTCCTATCATAAAACTATGTCGAAAATATAAAAAAATATTTTGCATGAAATGAAATAAGTGGATTTCTTTTCCAAAAAATCGATGCGGTTCTAATAAGGCGCAAAAATATCAATGCTGAAGAAGGTAATTGGTTGAAGTTATGTTGGTTAAGAGGTTTTAAAAAGGATACCATATAAAACTTTAGGGAAAACTTCATTTAGTGAGAATGAGGAATTTAAATCACTAAATTTATTGACCCACGGGGAAGACCACAGCATTTTGGAAATATAGTAGGCAAGTGAAATGGCGCCGTTTTGATACCATTTTGAGACCTCCATCGGGCAGATATCTACGCCAACCAGAGCTGTTGATGTAATGGATAAGATAGATATAGCTGGGGACATTTACAGAGAAAGTGTCAGTCTTCTCTCCTGAAAGGTAGGTACGTACAAGTTCTGCAATGGGGGTTAAATGGTAACCCCAGCTTTTCCGCGTGTGCGCCGATCGTCCAGCGTCCGGTAAACACAGCTACGAGTTTGAAAATTCAATAGCATGACTTTCTGCGTCTTACATTCATTATTCTGGCGCTAAAGGTTTTTCGAAATGGTACACAAAGGAATGGAGCTCCATCTTTTCTGCACTTTCATGAGAAATAATTTCTGCGATTCCCCTTTAACAACAGTCAAGGGGATTCCGATGACCACGTAGAAGGTCTCTGAGGTCAATTCAGTCCCCTTTCTGACAACCTCATTAGCAATTTCATTTCCGTCCATCTTCCTATGTCTTGGAACACAGATCAGAGAAATGGTATCAGCACACCCAAGAGATTTGATCTCCTTCTTACAAGAGTTTACTTATTTCATTCT
Organism: Anastrepha fraterculus; assembly: GCA_037575425.1. Taxonomy (NCBI): domain Eukaryota; kingdom Metazoa; phylum Arthropoda; class Insecta; order Diptera; family Tephritidae; genus Anastrepha; species Anastrepha fraterculus. Next base: position 61,590 of record JAYXIM010048284.1, on the reverse strand, counting down.
GCACCATGGCATCGACAGAGCCTTGATTGCAGCTTGACTATCGGAAAAAATGTTAGTATCTCCCTCGCTCCCATGTTCTCTAAGCATTTTGCATGCCTGCAGGATCGCAAAGACTTTTGAGTGCAAAATACTATCAATATTCGGCAATTTTAATGAAATAGATGAATTAATTGATTTAGAGAAAACCCCTGCTCCAACTCCCGATTACATCTTGGGACCGTCAGTGAAGATACAGGTAGGAGAAATATAGGAGCAACAAGTTTATCTAATCATTCCAGACCCATCACATTCGAAAAATTTGCAGGTATAATTGGTTTATTGACATATATTCCTCATGACTATTTTCGAAAACTTGATCATAATATAGTTTAACAGTAAAAATATAAATAATTTTGGTTGAATGGCAAATTTTGAAATAAAGTCTTGTTTTTTGTTATATTTTATTGTCAAGTATTTAAAAAAATTTATAAAAAGAAATTGGTTTGTTTCTATTTGGGTTGCGTATTTCTACTGAAGTAATCCAAATAAGCGACTGACGCCGTTTTACTACAACTCTTCTCGTGTGATGTTTTTCGTTTTTTTTTTTTTTTCAAAGTATAACAAGAAACTTTTTATCTCTATGTCTGCGATTTCATTAAGTTGCTGTAAGAAAGGCTTACCGAAAGAGATAAGTCTTGTTCTGGCTAAACCTGAACATTCGCATAAATAGTGGAAAAGACTTTCTTTTTCCCCCTCCGCCTGACAGATGGGATTGAATAGAAGGTTAAGTCTGCCTGCATGATCCCCTACCTTCCACTGGCCTGTAAAAGTTGCAGTGATGCGTAAGATGCTTAGACGAAAGTGTTCTAAAAGGAATTTCGTCCCCTGCATCTTGTACGATGGCCATGTTTTTCTTGTTTTGGTGCATGTAGTTAATTGTTTCCCCCTTCTTCTGGCTAAAGCATGGAAGAGTGAAACAATGGATGTTTTTATTGTGTTGAATGGGTGGCAACTGCCACTGCCTCTGTTATGTCTAGTGCCGAACCTTTTCTTACCATCTCTGCTGCTATCTCATTGCCCTCTCTATTCCTATCGGGAACCCTTAACAGAGTAACTTGAAGCCAATGGTCAAGCAATTATAGATCGTATCTATACTGTAAGACTAGTTTGGATGAAATGAAATTGGAATCTAAGGCCTTGATAGCTGCTTGACTGCCTGAAAAGATAGCTACTCTTGCACTAATTTCTTTGTAGTCTTTTAGGGCCTTGCCTGCTTCTCTGATTGCTAATAGTTCTGCCTACAACATGCTGGCATAGTCAGAAAGTCGAATTGATTTGGTTAATTCAAGCGGCTCCGAGCAGAAGCCACCTCCCACACCACAGATCATCCTAGAACGGCCAGGGTAGATTTCAGTAGAAAATCTATTAATCAGCTTCCCTTTCTTCTAGTTCATCCCGTGGTTAATATTTTGTAAGATTTTTACTCAGATTTTGCTGAGTTTGAAAGTGGTGAAAGTCCTTTAAAGTCATTACGTTAGCCTGGTTGGCAATAAGCCACGCATAGACCTTTTGGTCCCTAGCGAGTGAGGTCATTAATAGTGTACAATTTTGTTATTCATATTAAATATGTGTTATTAAAAATAGGATTACATTTTAAATTTGAATCAATTTAATGTTAAAAAAAATATAAAACTTATGTACTGACAAGTATCCATATTTTTCAAATTAATGAAACGCAAAACCTTAAATTTCTCCGTATAAAATAAAATACACCTACACAGCTTTCAAAGAAATGGCTCAAATATCGGAGGACACGCTCAGCCAAAGACCACATAGAGTATCTAATAATGATTTCAAGCGCATTAAACAAACTTTGTTGTATGTTTGATTAATACAAGGACAGTAGTAAAAGGTGCCTCACAGAAAAGCCTTTAAAAAGTCAACCAAAATTAACAGTGACTTCGAAGCAAAATTTTCAAGAAAAAAAAGTTGAAATATTAAATTCGCATATTGTTGTTTGTTTATTTTTCTTAATCTCACAAAATGTGTAGCCTACCACCAATCGTTCCGAATAAGTGCTCTCCTTATGTTCACTCACTAATCACTCGATATGACGTGTTTATGTATGTATGAATTCGTGCACATCTAATATTTATATTCACTTCACAGTATTTCTGTTATTATATTCACCGATAGATTTAATAAAAATGTTTGCTTTTCAAAATTACACGTGATTAATTAATTTGCTTAATTTGCTCTGCCACGGAAAATCGCTGTGCGCCTCACACCATTTTAGAGCGCCAACAAATTGCCAACTGAACCAGTAGCCAAGCATCCATGCTGAATTGCCGACTCAGCGGTATCGACCGCGATATTGCATACGCAGCATGAGCAATTCGGCTTGGTGCAGGCGAACTCACCGGCAGCCGCAACAGCAGAAAAGTATCCAAGCGAGCGAGCGAAAGCATCCCATAAGATCAGCAACAACCACTGGTGCCTGTGTTTGCACGCACAAACACATTTTTGTATGTAGTCATTTGCGAAAAATTATAAACACTGATTTTTCAGACAGCCCAATTGGAAACTGTATACGAGTGCATAGCTCTTTATGAGGGCACACATTCAGCCCAGCAAAGACAGCAAGATTAAGGTGATAGGTATAGTTTTTGACTTGAAAATTATGTGTTAAAATCGCAGTAGGAGGCATACCAAGTCCCTACCAATGTAGCTAATATAACAGTCAGTGACAGCGATGATTTGAAAATATATTCTCAAGTTCACTAATATGACCTCAACAATTTTCTTCGTACAATAGGGTGGTTGCCATCGACATACCAAAGTAAGTTTAAAGCAAATCGATTTTCTAAAAAGTGCCAATTCTTATAATGGGGGTTTTTAAGAGCTTGATAAATTAAAATGATAATACCAAACAGAAATATTCTTGGAAAGAATTTTTTGTTTTATTATAATCTGCTAGATAGTTTCGAGAGCATTGGCGCTGTTTGCTTTTTGTTTCGATCTTTACAAAACTCCTTGAATGGTAAAAATTTCAATAATGATGATGATGTCAAATCGTACCTGATTCAGTTTTTGCTTAAAAAGTTTTATGAACGTGGGAGTTTTAATGGTGCTTGAAAGATAGCAAAAGGTCATTGATGAAAATGGGCAATACATTACAGAATAAAGCTATTTAATTTCATGAAAAAATTGTTTATGATTTTCTGAAAAAAAATCCTCAATTACTTAGTTGCCAACCCAATAGATAAATGAAATAAATCTCAAAATTATTTAATTTCTTTCAAAATTTTTCAGTTTATATCTTAATATACTCAAACCTACAAATAGGCTACTTTTCAGAAAAATTTACGAGGTTGTTCAAAATATTTGGCTCACCCAAAAATAAATTTTGGCAGCTCAAAGGTGAAATGGTTGAAGTGCTAGTCTGGCACTCCTCAAGTAGCACTGAAGCGCCGTTTTGATAAAAAAGTAGAAAAAATAGCAAAAAATCGCGGAAATCATACCACGTCATAGACGGTTTTACCAAATACAAAGAAATATGTGCATTTATCCCGATTATTTTTAAGCTAAAGGCTACATCCCGGTAATTTTTTGCACTTTAATATATATAAACATGACTGACAACTAAATATTTAAGTAAATTATTTATTTGTTTATTTATTTAATAGAAATATAATTAAAAATAACTATATTACATTACGAAAGGCACTAGTAGCTAGGACTATCGGCCTTTAAGTAAATTATAATTTGCATTACCGTGCCTTATTTTGCAGCTAAACACATCTAAACAGTCTGAGTCTAAAGTCCTTGCAGCCGGAGATAAGCTAAGATTGTTTTTATACCTAAACCGGCTAAAAGCAACACTTGTATCCAAAGGACCACAGGCCAACTAGTATCACATCATTCGTTTGAAAGCGTTAGAGAGACTGCTTGATTTGTACGTTAACGAAAGAACCTAATCTAACCTACTGTCGCCAAATCAGCTTGCGTACACGAAGGGGAAGTTCACTGAAACAGCTCTTTACGGAGTAATACTATGATGGAAGGCTTTCTTGATATATCTGGAGTTTTTAAGAATGTATCTACGGAAGCTTTGGCGAGTAGCCTAGAGTCAACTGATGTAGAACCTGCTACTCGACACTGGATCGGAAGTCTATTAAACTGTGGGATAGTGATGTCCGATTGAGGGTCCAGTACAATTTCAAAAAAGCCAAACAGAGGGACCTCACAAGGAAGAGCTTTTTCCACTTCTATGGAATCTTACGAAGAACCAGATTCTTTTCAAACTTGGGCATAGCGGACCATAACTACCGGCATATGCTGGCGACTTGGCTATTATCATCTCAGGTAAGTGTTCACAAAAGATGAGTCAAATACTCACAAGGACGTTTATAGTGGACTGAATTGGTCGGACTGGAAGTAAATCCAGTTAAGACGGACTTAGTACTATTCACAAAAAGTATATGTAACCGCAGCACAACTCCAACAGTGGCAATATAAAGACCTGTTGACTTATATTCTTTCAAATTAGTTGTAAGAAACTCTGTAAAAAAATCTGAACTAAGACTTGGATGACTGGGCAATTATCACAAAGCCTTTTTGGTCACATACACGACTTTAACGGAAAGTCAGTCTACGTTATTCATTCCAGATGGATCCAAAATGACGGAAGAAGTAAAAGCCGCTGACTTCTGGCCGCAGTTTTATCTCCAAAAGTCTTTCAGGTTTTCTAATCACTGCAGCATATTTCAAGATGAGATCTATGCTATAAGCAAAGCAGTTGAATTAGCGTTGGAACTTACTCCCCTCGATAATCGCACAAACATCTTCATCGATAGTGAAGCTATTGCTATTAAAGCAATAATGGATGTAATTACTGGTTCGGAATGCAAGCAACACTGTGGTCCTGAAATGGACGACCTCTGCGAGAATATACAGGTCACAATTTACTAGGAACCGGGCACAAGGAAAAAGAGGGAAATGAGAGATTTGACGAGTTTGCTTAGACAGACACCCGCTTGCCAAGGATGAGTACGTCGAACATATATCCCTCACTCTCAGTTTGAAGACGGCACTAGACGAGGAGCTAACTCTGAAAGCAAAGTCTATTTGAGAAGCCTCAACTTCGAACAGGATTGGCAAAATAATGCTACGAACTTGCAACACAAACACAACCAACTTTATTTTATCACAAGGAAGGATATAATATCATATTTTACTAGTTGGAGTACAGCCGGAACATCGTCTCACGTCATGTCACGGAGCCAAAATGGGACTAGTCACTCTCGACTAGATGCGTGTAACTTGCGAAAAAGAAAGGAGTAAATTAGAACACCTCCTTTGACTTTACCCTGCTCTAAGCAAAACTCGTTACAACTGCTTGAGATTGGTATACTTTTCATCCCTGAAGGATATTGCTATATAAAAGTTTAAACTGTTTATTTAAACTCGCCAAGAAATGCATCACGAACTATGTTTAACGCGTCTCTAATAGCACTGCTAACACTACGAACCCTTGTGGGTTCAGCTCAGCCAGATATACCTAACCTAACCGCCAACTTCTCAAACAGATAATGTTTTTTCTTTTGAAAAGTAAATTTCCACAATTCGGAAGAGTTGTTTTGGCGCTAAGGAGTTCATCATGACTAGCCAAATTTTATTGAACAGAAAAGTCACCATAGTTTGCCATTCTCAGCTGGCAAACCATAGTTATCGATGTGCATATTTCTCATGCAGCTAGAAAAACACCCGTTACCGAAATGGGCTCCTCAGCAAGTTTCATCATCTTAGAATCGGGTGTTAAGACAAGGCATCACTTGCCATCAATAATTTGGAAAATTAAATTTGAACCTTTGGGACCTGATTTTCCGGCGAAATAAAACTGCGAAACCCTTAGAAGAGGTCAAGACAGCTGCTTTTCAACTTAAGTGTTTATCATATATGTGGAATACTAAGTTTGAGAAGACATCCCGATGTAGTAATAATATAATAATTCGCCACGGAACTGGGTATCATAAAGGTAGCACAATAGCCAAAGGTTTTGACTACATATTTACTTACTCCTTTTTTTAATTGAAATTACTATTTTTTTAATATTTTTAATATTTAATAATATATAATTCATAATACAGCATAGAATGGTCCTCTGCTTCAAGTTCCAAACCTGATACAAGATTTTTAAATTTAATTTAAATATTTTTTTTTTTTCATTTCAAATTGTTTATTCAGTAGTTACCAAAAGAAATGTGTATACGCAGCCTTAGAGGCCATTAACTTTTAGTATATATAGGGTTATTCAATAGGTGCGCTTCAACTTTTTTCCGATAGGAAGGGCGAACGACGCAATATTTTTTATTTTTCGCTTGTCATTTGTAAACTTCATTAGTATACATTTCATCATGGAACGCTACACACTTAAGCAAGGATTGCAAATCGTGCAAATTTTGTATGAAAATAATCGTTCTGTACTTTAAGAGCATTACGGCCATTTTACGGTCCATTTAACAAGCCGTCCCGTTTTGGGGTTATGTGAAGTCATTGGTCTACAGTAACAAGCCGGCGACGATTTGTGAGCTCAGAGCCAATATTGAACGCGGAATTGCTGGAATTTCGGCCGATTTATGCAAAAGAGTGGTCGAAAATTGGGTTCAACGATTGGACTTCGTAAAACGTGCACGCGGTGGTCATGCAAAAGAAATCGAATATCATTCTTAAATGTATATGTTCAAACTCGATAATAAAAAAAAAATTAGTTAAAAAAGTCAAATGTTTGTGTTTTATTCAAAAAAGTTCAAAAGTTGAATCGCTCTTACTGAAAACCCCTATAAAAGTGAAGGTTTCAAGTCGCTCGAAATTTTCGTTAATTTTAGATAATTTCGCATTTTCTTTGTATAAAACAAAGTCATGCTTAAAACCACTCCAAATTATTTCTTTGATTCTGCTAAACTGCCAAGGAGTAAGCATTTCATAATCTAGTAAGGTTCACTTTCCTTCTTTCTCATCCTACCCGAGAGGCACTTTATGCCATTCAGGCGAGACCCTTTTAGTTTTCTTAACAGCTTAGAGATTATGACTGTCATGGTGAAAAGAAGTCAGAAGGTATAGCCAACATCAGACCGTTAGCCGGGTCTGAGCGAATTTTAAAGAATTAACTGATTGGTTGCCGACATCGAGGTCATGCCAGCGGTTTTTACGAAAAATCTGCGATTTTGCTGGTGATATACGAGTTAATACATTCTCCGCCTATGTTGAACAACGACTGACAGGACTGATTGTAGGAATACGTGTAAAATGAGCGGGCACAATTTTGAGTTTCACCAAAGCAGATTGATCAAATTTGGTAATCTATTACCCTTGATGATTTCTTCTTCTTCTTGATTGCTGCAGTAACCATTTACGCGATTTTGGCAAAGTTTAACAAATTACAATTACAAATTCCTTTACAAAAATTAAATTAAGAGTGACTTCAGACAAAAGATTTAATAACATATTCATGAAATATTAAATGAGCATATTCTTGTTTATTTATTTTTTATCTTAGTTCTTCTTGGTTCTTTTTTTATTTTTAAGAAATCGCGCAGTCGTGCAAACCGATGTTGGCTCGGCACATCAAGTGAAGCCAAATCCTTCTCCACTTGATGATTCCAACACAGAGGAACCGCATCGTACCAGCTGGTACCGCATCAAATACTTTCAGAGCCGATGACTAGACATCCAGAAATACTTAGTATATTATATTAGTCTTTGTAAACGAGGCACAAGGCGACAAAAGGTCGCACATCCACTGTTGGACCAGTTTTGATTATATTTTTCCTTTTTTAATGTTCAGTATTTTTTTTATAAAAGCAGGGTTCATCGGCTAACAAAAACCATATAAATCTAGATTTCAAACTTTATATAAAATTAAAAAAAAAATTCACAAAACTTTCATTGTAACTCCATCGTTTTCAATTGGAATTTCTAGAAATGGATGGACCCTTGTATTAGGTGTTCCACATCCATTTACCTTGGTTCTTTTAGTACCTTTAGTTAGATAGGAATGGAGCCATTTTAATTCATTATCCCTTATTCCATACATTTTCGGTTTCTACGACAGTATTGCCCTTCCTGTTATTTTGGAGTTGAAAAATACAGCCATAATTTTAGTTCGCCTCAATACTTTTCCATTCGTTTGTTAGGTAGTCTACTGCAGTTTCGCGTGAATACTTCTTTTTGAAACCGGATAGAAATTTTGAGAAATCTTATTTTTTCCATATATTGTTCCAGCTGTTTTTTTCAAAACTTTTTCGATCAGTTTTTCTAAGGTTTTTAAGTCATTAATTGACTTGAATTTCTCGCATTTGTTTGCATCTTCATTTTTTCTACAGACGTTATCATTGAATCTTTCCACGATTTTGGGAGTTTTCCTTTAGATGGTGGGCATTCACTTCAATTTTTTATTATAACTTTAAATTGCCCTGTTTTGCAGTGCCTAAATAATTGCTATTACATCTTTTAATGGAAACTTGTTTTAGGTTTATTTAATTTTTGGGAGCTTTTGACTAAAATTTTCATTCATGCAACCTACATACATTACACATTTTAACTACATTCCACTGTACTTTTGCAGTACTCACGGCAACCAGCTCACACTTCGCCGCCTTGTCGAGCAAAGGTCGTACTTCTCATGTATGGCGTACTTAAGTACACACTTGCATATATACGCATACACCCATATACATATATATAAACAAATCGCTAAAAATAAAATGTTTGTTTAATTGCCTACTTTTGTATTCACTTAACAAGTAAACCCATTGGAAGAAGTAATAAAAATTCTATAAAATTGATATTCCATTCCAAAATCATTGCTTTCGTTGGTTATCATTCACTTTTGCTCTCACCACCGCGCGCTGATTTTGCAGTCTTTAGGGATTGCGCGCAGTTTTAATATTTTGCTTCGGATTTTCTTAATTTTGTTTAAATTATTCTACTTAGAAACAATTTTTCAATGTTTGTATTATTTTACAGTTAAAATACTTCGATTTATTCTGATGAAAATTGATTTAAAAAACCAAAAAAAGAAATAAAAAATAATTCCATTCAAAGTTTCGGCACTTCGGCAATCATTCGCAATTATTTCATAAACATGAAGAGGTGGGTATGTATATTTTATTTGTCTATATGTATGCGTGTATGTATATATGCAAAGGGAAATATTTGCTTAGTTAATTCTTTAGTCAAATGCAATGGAAATAGCTCTGCTTTTTTTACTTCTATTTTTTTCAGGTACTAAAGATATTCTAATAAAAATTGCACACTTTTTAAAATCTGTGTATTTTAGGGCTTATTTGTTTATTTCAAATACAGATTAACTCGGAATTATGGTGAATAAAACTGAATTGCCAGCAATTAGAGAACCCACGGACTTTCAACAATTTATGGTTATTAGCTACCAAATCTGGAATATACAAAACTATATTATTTATATGTATGTACACTTAAAACTATATACATGTGCCACACAGCTTAGTATTGAGTGCATGTGAGTGAGTGTACAAGCGGCTACTGATAAGTTCGCAAATGGCAAAAGAACTGACGACTAGCAAAAAATGAATTGCAGAGATTTCACTTAAAGATATGCAAGTGAAAAAAATAAAAGTGAATTGAGTACCGTAAACTTCTCGCTTCTACATACGAAATATAAAGACTAACGTCAGAAAGATAGTTCCTGGTGCAGGTAAGTTTTGGGTATGGGAATAAGTTTCCGCCCTCGTAAAAGAGGTGGCGCTGATGATACAATTTTTGTGTTCTCTCGGCCGCCGTAGCCGAATGGGTTGGTGCGTGATTACCATTCGGAATTCACAGAGAGGTCGCTGGTTCGAATCTCGGTGAAAGCAAAAATTAATAAAAACATTTTTCTAATAGCGGTCGCACCTCGGCAGGCAATGGCAAACCTCCATTTGTGGAACAACATCAACACGCACACCACAAATAGGAGGAGGAGCTCGGCCAAACACCTAACAGAAGTGTACGCGCCAATTATTTATTTTTATTTCTAGTAATATATTGGTGATTTGAAAGTATATATGTGAGGTCTCCATCACAGTAGTTGACATTTGTTAGAAGCGTAAAGATCCGTTCTTATCTGACGTCAAAAATATTTACGTTCGTCCCGAAAAAAACAGCATTTGCGGGAAGTCATGCTTCATCATTACTTTTTAAAGAAAAGTGTCGTATATTGATCAATATTTACGTTAATCACGCTCCATCAAGTACAACTTGTAAAGAGTGGTTTCCATGCTTCCAACGGGGCAATTTCGACTTGAGTGATAAAGATCGCGAAGGAGCACCGAAAAACTTCGAAGATCCTCAACTACAACATTATTTGATGAAGACGCATTTCGAACCCTTGATGATATCTCTAAAGAGTTGAATATTGACATCATCGGCCTTAACAACCGCGCTGTTAGTTCTGCCTTCACCAAACTGGATAAAGAGGCAAAGCGAATGGGTCTGGTGGTGAACGAGGACAAAACGAAGTACCTCCTGTCTTCAAACAAACAGTCGGCGCACTCGCGTATCGGCACCCACGTCACTGTTGACAGTTATAATTTCGAGGTTGTAAAAGACTTCGTTTATTTAGGAACCTGCATTAACACCGATAACAATGTCAGCCTTGAAATCCAACGTAGAATCTCTCTTGCCAACAAGTGCTACTTTGGACTAAGTAGGCAACTGAGCAGTAAAGTCCTCTCTCGACGAACAAAACTAACACTCTACAAGACTCTCATCATGCCCGTCCTGCGTAAGATTTTTGGACCTTTGCACGTTGGCAACGGCGAATATGGTAGACGATGGAACGATGAGCTGTATGAGCTTTACGACGACATAGACATAGCGCAGCGAATAAAGATCCAGCGGCTTCGTTGGCTGGGTCATGTCGTCCGAATGGATACAAACGCTCCGGCTTTGAAAGTATTCGATGCGGTACCAGCTGGTGGTAGCAGAGGAAGAGGGCGGCCTCCTCTGCGTTGGAAAGATCAGGTGGAGAAGGACTTGGCTTCACTTGGTGTGTCCAATTGGTGCCGGTTAGCACGAGAAAGAAACGACTGGCGCGCTTTGTTAATCTCGGCCAAAATCGCGTAAGCAGTTATAGCGCCAATTAAGAAGAAGAAGAATGTAGGGGTCAATTCTGGATAAGTAAGAGTTTAATCTGCTACAGTATCCAGAACGTAGTTGTGCCAGTGTTACGCGTGTCTCACGGGGAAGCTGGAGCTCTTCATCTGCCATAGGTTGGCTGGGTCATGTCGTTCGAATGAAAATAAACGATCCGGCTCTGAAAGTGTTCGATGCGGCACCAGACTGCGCAGGAATAAGAGGAGCTATGTATAGGGTTTGAATTAAGTAGTCAAAGAAACTACAATCGCATTTTACAATGACGGACCCCAGATGGGTTGGGACGTCGGCGCCGGTGCCTATCTGAATGGTCTCGAAACTTCCGAATCTTTTCGCCTGGGGGAATTGAAAGAGTATTTTTAAAGCAGAAGTTCTCGAGATAAGAGAAGCTTTCAAGATATTTAGAAGCCATCCACAGCAACTACCGGAAGTATGCATTTTTTTCAAATAGTTAAGCAGCCTTCTTAGTTTTAAAATCACCTATAACTAATTTAAAAATCGTCAGACAATGCAAAAAAGAACGTAAGGCTTCAGCTCGCACGACATACGAGTAAATCGCTCTAATCCGGGTACTTGGCCATAGGAACATAGAAAGAAATGAGAAAGCGGATAAGCTGGTAAGGCAAGGGGCATTCTATAACGAATCTGAAGCTGTAGAAATAGGCTGTCCCCTAGACATTCCCAGAAGCAGGCCGTTGATAGATGGATTTACACAGATACCTGCAAAATAACTAAACAAACGTGGCCCAACTTCAAAAATCCAGAACGGACGAGTCCACTAGCAGACATATTCAAAATTCCGGCAACAATAACCGGGCACTGATCTTTGCGGGCCCATACCAGGAAGGTGGCCGTACATCGATAGATCCAGAAGCTGCATTTAAGAAAACATAATGAAAACAGTCTTCCATTATCTGTGTGAGTGCCCGAGCCTGGGTGCTCTACGACATAGAATGCTGGGGGAAGTCTCGATGCTTGACTTGAAAGAAATTGAGGAAAAGAAATTAGACGACATTCATAGTCAAATCAAGATGTTTCGGCTAATAAAAAGCAGCGCTTCTTCAAGTGGTGTATTAAGATGGTATCTTTTGTGCTAATTGGGTCTGGTCTGTGTCACTGAGACAACATCTCCTCCACCACCTCATTTAAAATATGACAGAAAAAAGTTAGGGGAAACAGAAAACAAAAGGCAGAAAATGAAGCTCATTTAACAGCTTCTAAGAAAAAATTCCTGAAATATTTAGGAAAAGACGTTTGACCATCTAAATGCCTCTAAGGAGAAAATTGGATAAATAAATCCCAAAATTAAATTACTAATAGTTTTAGTGACAAAAAGCCAAAAATTTGTTTAACTTTTCAAATTCGTTCTATATTTTATTTTTTTGGTTTTTTGTGTAACGAACCACTTTTTTTGCCCTGCATGATTTCACTAGGAAGAAATTCATCCGTATATGCACACAGTAAATAGTTGGCTTGACTGTTTTTGCCAGCACCTCTGAACAAAGTCTTAACTGTGGCCTGTTATTTGCGATAAGTTTTTATAAACTTTTGTTACACAAAAGAATTTACGCCACAAACAACAAGGCAAAGTGAAAAAAAAGTTTGCGAAAGTTTGTGGCAGCACAATGCTTGGGTCAGTTGGACGTACAACAACGAAAGCTGTGCACATACATACACATACGTGTGTATGTAGAAAAACAGGCTAGTAAACATACAATTAGCCATGCAGAAGCTTTTACACTCACTCACGCAAGCATTAGCATTCGCTTATTAAAAGGTGCTTGCTTTGAGCTGAACCATCAGCATTTGCCAAGAGCTTACTAAACATGCCCAGTAAATTAATCTTGTTTCTAGTTGCACTCTTAGGAATTTGACTACTCCTTTTGTCGGTTAAGTGGCACCGAGTACTTGCATATCTTTTTTTAATGGGCCACGTCTCTCGGTAAGAAGGATTAGCTCTGCTTTTTCTGTGGCCAGTTCCTTGCGATCCTATAGTCGTGTCTGTTCTCGGATCAGCATTTAATTTAACTTCTTTTTGGCTTCGTCAGCATTTCGAGCAGTTATTGCAGCTGCAATGCCATCTGCGTATCCAACTAGATGCACATCCTCAGGCATCTATACGAATAATTTCATCGAAGCTTATGTATGGGAATAAGTTTCCGCCCTTTTTTAGCCAAAGTTACGAATTATTTAAACAATTAAATAAAAGATGATATTATGTGAAGTATGTGCCATTGGAGGCTACAACTTCACTCCATCTTTCAGGCAGTGTATGGATTCCTCTGACGGAAAATTCGAGTTCTTTTGACTTGATCCATTCATTGAGCCAGTTTGCGATGCTCCTGTAAAAAGTGAACCGCTCTCGAATAAGGTTTGACTGCATTGATCGGAACAGATGGTAATCGGAAGGTGCGATGCCTGGGGAATATAACTGGTGGGGCAAGATTTCTCAATTCAGTCCCTCTACATATTTCTGGACCGATTTAACAACGTGTGGCCTGGTGTTGTCATACAGCAAAACCAGTTTGTCATGTCTACCGTCCCATTCCGGCCGCGTTTCTTTGAGAGCTCGATTGTAAGGCGTTCGATGCAGTCGGTAACGATCGCCAGTGACGGTTTCAGATGGTTTAAAGAGTTCATAGTAGATGACACCCTTCTGATCCCACCAGAAGCACTACATAACCTTTGAAGCCTGAATATCTTTTTTCGCTGTTGATGGACTTGGTTCACCTGGCAGGCTCCCATATTTCCGACTCTTAGGGTTATCATTGGTAATAGATCCATTTTTCATCGTCAGTGACGATGCGATGGAGAAAACCTTTTCAGCCATTCAAGAAGCATTTCACATTTGACCGAACGACTATCGGTATCTCTTTCCTTTAATGGATGTGGCAACCAGTTACCTGTTTTCTGGACCATTCCCATCGCGTGCAAACGTTTCTTCTTCTTAATTGGCGGGACAACCGCTTACGCGATTTTGGCGAGTTCAACAAAGCACGCCAGTCGTTTCTTTCTCGTGCTAACCGGCAACAGTTGAACACACCAAGTGAAGCCAAGTTCTTCTCCACCTGATCTTTCCAACGGAGAGGAGGCTTTCTTCTTCCTCTGCTACCACCAGCTGGTACCGCATCGAATACTTTCAGTGCCGGAGCGTTTGTATCCATTCGGACGACATGACCCAGCCAACGTAGCCGCTGGATCTTTATTCGCTGCGCTATGTCTATGTCGTCGTAAAGCTCATACAGCTCATCGTTCCATCGTCTGCGATATTCGCCGTTGCCAACGTGCAAAGGTCCAAAAATCTTACGCAGAATCTTTCTCTCGAACACTCCAAGCGTCGCTTCATCGGATGTTGTCATCGTCCAAGCTTCTGCGCCATACGTTAGGACGGGCATGATGAGAGTCTTGTAGAGTGTTAGTTTTGTTCGTCGAGAGAGGACTTTACTGCTGATTTGCCTACTTAGTCCAAAGTAGCACTTGTTGGCAAGAGAGATTCTACGTTGGATTTCAAGGCTGACATTGTTATCGGTGTTAATGCAGGTTCCTAAATAAACGAAGTCTTTTACAACCTCGAAATTATAACTGTCAACAGTGACGTGGGTGCCGATACGCGAGTGCGCCGACTGTTTGTTTGAAGACAGGAGGTACTTCGTTTTGTCCTCGTTCACCACCAGACCCATTCGCTTTGCCTCTTTATCCAGTTTGGTGAAGGCAGAACTAACAGCGCGGTTGTTAAGGCCGATGATGTCAATATCATCGGCATACGCCAGCAATTGTACGCTCTTATAAAAAATTGTGCCTGAGCGATTAAGTTCTGCGGCTCGTACGATGCTCTCCAACATCAGGTTAAAGAAGTCACACGACAGCGAGTCACCCTGTCTGAAACCTCGTTTGGTATCAAACGGCTCGGAGAGGTCCTTCCCAATTCTGACGGCGCTGCTGGTGTTGAGCAACGTCATCTTACATAGCCGTATTTGTTTTGAGGGGATACCACATTCAGACATAGTGGCATACAGGTATCTCCTTTCCGTACTGTCGAATGCAGCTTTGAAGTCGACGAAAGGATGGTGTGTGTCGATTCTCCTTTCATGGATTTTTTCCAAGACTTGGCGTATTGTGAATATCTTATCGATGGTTCTAAAAAGGCACACTGATAAGGTCGAATAAGAATTGTCGACTGATTGGAACAATTATTTCCACCAAGAATTTGCCAAGCTTGTGAATTGTTGTTCTTAAATATCGACTAATATCATAGTAAGTTTGATTCATTTTAGCAAGTTGCCTTATCGTGTAAAATTGTATATCACAAATTGTACATATGTTAAAGACATGAAAAAGGTACCGTTTAGGTACCATTTACTGCTGACATCAAAGCAGCACTTTTGAAGGACCCTTCACAAACCTCGGTAGGCAATGTAAGTCAGAGTACAAACAGGAGTGTTGTATGTTTATGCTCATAACAACCTTTGGATGCCAGGCTACTTAGAAGTAATCGCTTTTGGTACAAAACAGGCCGCGACTAGCTTTCCTTTAAAAAAGTCTGTAACAGCACTCGTCCCTTATACCATCAAGGCGGCCTTCAGAAAGCTATTGAGCAGGAGTTTCGCAAGCAGTAATAGAACTTCCCCCTTATTGCATTGAGGCCGTCGTCAGTCTATGGTTCTTTTTTTATGGCAATAATTGGTGTAAAATATTTACTTTACATAGAAAAAGGCGCATTTTTACCTTAAGTTGTATTTTTTTTATTTTATTTTTTTTTTTGACGGAAAGTTTTATGATAAACAAAGGTTGAAATTCGTCAACACCCTATCTTTTGTGGAGCAAATGTGTTTAAGGAATGGGCCACCGTAGCCGAAAGTGTTGGTTCGTGACTATCATTCAGAAGACGTATGTACGTTCGAATCTCCGTGAAACATATAATTGGAGAAAAAGAATTTTCAAATAGGGCAGACAATCGTAAACCTCCGAGTGCATTTCTGTCATGAAAAACTTCCTCATAAAAAATCTCTACCATTTGGAGTCGGCTTAAAACTGTAGGTCCCCCATTTGTGGAACAACATCAAGGAAGAGCCTGGCCAAACACACAAAAAGGGTGAAGTGCCAGTCCATTTACATGCGCGTCATCACAGATAGTTAAGCAGGGATACAAATTATATGGACTGACTCCTTAAAAAGTCAAGAAACAATTTAAATTAAAGAAAAAATGTTACCACTCGAAATTTAATTTAATTTTTTTACTTTTTCATGGAGTAAAGGCGTACACTTGTAAAGATCAAAGTAGTCGCAATTCGAGCTGAAATATTTTTTTTTAATATTGTTGCCTTGTGTCATTGTGTAATACAGAATATCACATTTCCAGCCAACTACTGCCACTCTTCAAATTAATAAAAGTCACATTTTCCTCGAATTTCACGTTTCTACTTTACTTTTTAATTCACTTCAGCTGACTTTCACCTGAAACTCAAACATATGCAAATATATAATCGCTTAAATTTGTTTCCCCATTTTCTTCCATCAAAATGAAGTAATGAATTTAAAACTGCAACAGATTTAAATGAGCGATTTTCACTTTACCGGTGCATAAATACAAAAAGTGTCTCCTTTCTCGCTTTAAAATATGCAATTTCATTGTTGCATGCAACAGTGTAATGCTAGCAACAGCAGCGAAAGTATTTATGTTTGTCACAAAACTCTGAACGACCACTTCCACTACCCACCAAAGTGTTCACTCCAACGATCACTACTGCAAACTTTGTTGTTGTGATGCTCAAGGATTTTCATTTTATTAATTACAAAGTAGCAACCAAAACAAATATACACATACTTATACAATTTCTCCACAAACTTAAAACTGAGCACATCCCTGCTCGTTTGGGAATTTCCAGCATTCTCCATCCTCTCCTCAGCAACTGTCAACAAGCGACGAGGTATTATATACGACTGCAATTAATTACTCGACCATCAATGTGTAACCCCTCCGAGTTGACTTCAACTGAAGTGGATGAACGTGTAAAATCACAAAAACAATCAAAACTTCGCTGTGAAAGAGTAATGAAAATGCAAACAAATAATAATAAATAATATGGGAGAATAAGCAGCTTCAGAGTGTGAGCGCAAAAGTTTGTGCACAAAAAAGTTTGTAGGTAGCCAAACACAAAAAGAACAGCAAAAGTGGAATGTATGAAAAAGTAAAATAAATAAATTATATTCAATAAAAAAACCGGTAACTGAAATGAAAAAGTTGTATTAAAAATTTGAATATCTTTAAATTAATCGATATGCTGAAATAATCAGAAGTATTATAATAGCCATTTTATATTTTCGCATTTATTTTAATAAAGAAAATTTTTCTCATTTACTCATGAGGAAAAAAATAGATATGAAACTGCCAGTATTTTTTGACATTTTTATACCACCTACCCATGTACGGGAATGAAACTCAGATAGTTTTGAAGTTGCTGTCGGTAAAGAAGCTGACTCTTTCTCATTCTCAGTGGAGTAGAATCTCCATTTTAGAAGACACATCTTTATTCCTGTAAGAACAAAGACCGGCGTTATGGGTCTGACATCCAGAGCGTGCTTAAATTATGAAAGGAACTCTTCTTACTTCGAGCTTGTTAAATATTTAGTGACAACTGCGCATCTCACAGAGAATGTGAAGGTCCCGATATCCTAATCGTTGACTACGGAAATGAATCCCACCATCAACCAACTGATTGGACCCTACCACTCTCATCATTCCTGACAAGTAGAAAGCAGGGAGAGTGGTCCCACTACTGAAACGTTGGAAACCCGCCAACCAAGGGGAATCTTATCGTCCGATAACTCTCCTTTCCCCAGTAGTGAAGACACTTGAAGCCCTCCTACTCCCACTCTTCACGAAACACCTGGCTCCAGGCCCACATCAGCATGGTTTCCGACCAGTGCATAGTACCACCACTGCTTTCACCGCCATAAACGCCCAGATAAACCGCGGGCTTAACCAAAACCGCTCCTGCGAGAGGACTGTCCTAGTAGCGTTGAACCTGAAGAAAGCTTTCGATACAGTCAGCCATTCCACGCTACTAGATGATATTTATCAGTCGACGCTCCCGCCAGGGCTGAAGAGGTGGTACGCAACCTACCTGAGCGGTCGTCACTCGTCAGTGATTTTTCGATACCAAATATCAAAGCAGAGAAAAATTAAGCAAGGTGTACCGCAGGGTGGTGTCCTTTCTCCCTTGCTGTTCAACTTCTACATCTCGAAGCTCCCCCAACCACCAGTGGGAGTCTCCCTGGTCTCGCTAACGACTGCACGATAATGGCGTCGGGCAATGACATCAATGGTCTGTGCTCCAAAGTGAACAGCTACCTCACTGACCTTTCTCGCTTTTTCACTGCGGGGAATCTCCAACTTTCCCCCGCTAAGTCCACGGCGACCCTTTTTACCACCTGGACAAAGGAGGTCAAACTGTCCCTAAGGGTAAAAGTCGATGACACCCCAATTCCGACGGTAAGCAATCCCAAAATTTTGTGTGTGACCTTTGACAGTTTGCTCTCCTTCTCAGCGCATACAACCGCAATTGCCACTAAAGTCCAAAATTGCAACAAGGTCCTCAAATCGCTTGCCGGCAGCACTTGGGGCAAAGACAAAGAACTGTTGCTATCGACATTTAAGGCAATTGGTCGGCCGGTTCTAAACTATTCTGCGCCTGTCTGGTCGCCTGAAACTAGTGACACGCAGTGGATAAAGCTACAGACATGCCAAAATACTACCATTCGGACAGTGACCGTTCGCTTCCTCATGCCCCCTATTCAACACCTTCACAACGAGGCACAAATGCTCCCTGTCATGGAGCACAATAAACTGCTCAGCAAGCAGTTCCTGCTGGGGTGCTACCGCAGGTTTTACCCTTGCAGACACCTGCTTGAGCCAGAGCCGCCTCCTAGGCGCGTCAGGATACTCCTTTTAAACTATACCGACGAGATCCAGGACAAAACTTACAGAAATCTACTGGACCAGACAGTATTTACACAGTCAATAAACGACATTCACTGGGAGACCGTCACAACCTTCTTAAGCTCCCGCCCTGTGAATGCCGTAATCGGAGACCAACCACCACCTATGGCAGATGAAGAGCTCCAGCTTCCCCGTGAGACACGCATAACACTGGCACAACTACGTTCTAGATACTGTAGCAGGTTAAACTCCTACTTATCCAGAATTGACCCCCACATACCAAACATATTTTCGGCATGTGAAGATACTCCGCACGACACTAACCACCTCTTCACATGCCTCCTTAAACCTCACTCATCGAAACAGCTTGTTTTCTGGGCCTATTTTTAGATGAGCCAGGCGAAGACGACTTCTAGTACTGTTAAGACAACAACAACCCTATCATGTGGCTTAAGACTAGAAAACTGCGGATATTCCCAATACATCAAGTCTTGGGGGAGACCCATGAAAGAAGAATCGACATAAACCATCTTCTTTTCAATTTAAAGCACGAAAAGGAGTTGCCTTTACGCCGCGATATCTGAATTTGGCTATACTAATACGGCCAATTACAGCCCCGGGACTGTCGTTTTCCAATTTGTACCCATGATTCAACCTCACCTGCGCGCCTTGTTTTAAAGATATTTCATTGTTTCTCCATACTGAGCGATCACTGATGACCATCTTTTAATTTCTTGGAGAATTCTAATTTTCTTTCCGTCTTGTCACAGACCGTCAGGCACGGAGAGTTCAGCATTGACCCCAGAATTCTTACTTGTCCTGTAAGATTGCCTTTTCTAAGATGAAACAGATAAGGAAGCCTGAGGGCCGCACTAACTGGCGACCCTGTGGCAACAAGTGGGAGTGGAATGAGTCCAGTGACTATTCTCAAAGCCACTATGGGGCAAGTTCGCATTGCTTCCGTTACGCTTAAACAGGCTATTCTGTATTCCTTCTTAAATCTCATCTGAGTCTTAATTTGGTCTACCAAAGAGGCGTAGTTGATCATTGTCACTATTATTGTCTTATAAGACCAAGTCATCATCTTTGGCTGCAAACACCACGTTTTAGCGTAAAGCCTTTGGGGCGTGTGTATTGCTCTCACGGCCTAATTTTTGTGATGTACTATAATTGATTTTTCCTGATCAAGGTTTTATCAAGGATGACTCCCAGAAATTTCATATCCTCGGATAGAGTTAAGTTTGCGTCTCCTAGTCTTATGGTTCCTAAGCCTAGATTCCTTCTTCAAGGAACATGTTTTGTTCGGATTCATCGAGAGTCCTTTGTCTTAACACCAGTCTTGCGCAATGTCGAGAGCTACTTATGTATATGCATGCGATCCGCTATGGTAGATTGAAAGAGCTGTGAATAATAAAAAATAGCATTTTTGTGGTTGTTTGCAAATTTTTATAGCTAAATATAATAAATGTATGTTATTGAACTACCACAAATTGGTAAATGTGTGAGGATCTAAGCGCATGTGGACACCAGTGGACGCCAAGTCCACTAAGATTAATGTTAAATTAACGAAAAACAAAATTAATTGAGTGCGTATATTCTCTCTACTATTCCACTGTATGCATTTTTTGTTGTTGTTGTTTTTGTTACACTTGCTTACTGTTATTGTGAAAATTTAAAGCAATCTTCCTTTAACACCTGCGATGTTGACTTTAATTTCCTTCCGTGCAATCCACCTGCGCTCTTTAGCCAACATATACACGTACATACACACACACTCACACACACACACACACATATTGAGTAGCAGCACCGAACTTTTTTACGGCTGCTTTTTTATGCTTTCAACCAGAATGTAACAATTTAAACTGATAGCCACCGTAAAAACATAAAATGTAGAGAAAGTGTTAAAGAAAACATGCGAAGTGGTTGATAAAAGAGGGAGAAAATGGGTGTAGTAGTGACTTGCGTGCGTTAAAAAGTTATATGTATGCGACATTATATCCACAGGCAAACAATAGTTACAGCTGCAGGTGTTTTTTAAGGTGTAAAATACTTCCTTTTTTTAAATAAAAGTTTTTTGAACGGGTCTATAACTTGGCTTTCATTGCTTACAAATTTAATGGCATTTCTCTCCTTGCTTATTTGGTCAATTATTGTTATCCAAAGTGCGATTAAAGAAACTGTACAACAGGGAGTCACCGTTGATTGACGACTTGGTTAGCTCCTTTCGAATACTGTTGAAGCTGGTTTTTCCACTCGACGCCATTTTGCTCAGACGTTTTAGTTTAGCGAGGATACTAAATTCAAACAACGCTTCATGTACGCAGACTATCGAAAGCACCTTCAAAATCAACAAGCAGTTGATTAGCGCTATTTTTTTATGGAATAAGTTGTTTAAAAATTTCGCGCATAACGCATGTGAGTATATTTTATTTTTATTTTTTATTTATTTAAAAGAGTAACAATTATTAATAACTATTCCACTTACGAAATAAGCCCTGGCTGCCAGAACCTTCGGCTTATGGTACCTTAAACTAGAGTAATAATATAGATAATAATAGATAATATAGATAACTATACAAGAGGATGGGAGAGGGTAGTTGAGGAAGTGTTAGAAGATTAGTGGGTAGTGTGAGTTTGAGTGGAGTATAATTTTATACATACTTTTCGCAAAGAGTTAAAGTTTTAATTTAGTTAGTTTAATAAATCTGGCGGCCGCCGTAGCCGAATGGGTTGGTGCGTGATTACCATTCGGAATTCACAGAGAGGTCGTTGGTTCGAATCTCGGTGAAAGCAAAATTAATAAAAACATTTTTCTAATAGCGGTCGCCCCTCGGCAGGCAATGGCAAACCTCCGAGTGTATTTCTGCCATGAAAAAGCTCCTCATAAAAATATCTGCCGTTCGGAGTCGGCTTAAAACTGTAGGTCCCTCCATTTGTGGAACAACGTCAAGACGCACACCACAAATAGGGGGAGGAGCTCGGCCAAACACCTAACAGAAGTGTACGCGCCAATGATTTTTTTTTTTTTTAGTTTAATAAATCTATAAATTAAGTTAATGCTATTGTCATCTGTGTTGTTGAGTAGATTCGAAAGTTCAAGGTTAGGATGAATTGCTTTTATAGTAATCCTGGGCAGGTATCGAGGTATGTTATCATTTGAAATGCAAAAGGGCAGTCTGGTTTGACTGTGCCGTTTAGTGTGACCGATTCGAAGGCGTGTGTAGGATATATGGGCTCGATGCCAGTAGGGTTGTACTTTTTGCAGTGGTGTTGGTAATTAATCCATTGACTATTGTACGTTTCTTGAAAAGTTTTTAGTATAATTTTCCGAATATTTTTGATAGTGAAATGTGCACTGAAGTGAAGGGGTTGTTGGGCGGCTTCTTTGGCTCTAGTACATGTGAGTATAATGAACAAACGGTCAATCGGCTATTTTTAAATTTTATATACTATTTCAATTTTAATATTTTTTCAATATAGTTCCTTCTCCTACGAAACCCACAAAAACAGAACTTCGTGCAAATTTAAAAAAATTCAACAAATTTTCATCAAAAATTTACACTTTGAATAAAAGTACTAAAAAATTGGGTATCCAGTTTTATAGTCCATTGAATTCTAATATGAAAGTGCAAAATTTGAAATGGCTCAAGAACCATATCGATTTTAGGCATTCCTTTTTCCAGCAGTCTTGTATACTTTTTCCTTACAACGAAACGAATAAACGTTTAAGGAATTAGAGGTAGACAGAATTTTCGAAAAATTGGATTCTTTTTGTTCATTTTCTTAAAGCATAATATCTTAAAAATATTGGGTGAAAAGTTGAATTAAATCCGACAAATACTTTTCGAGTTATTCAGCAATTAGCAAAGAGCGCTCGGGCGCTCCGGTAATCGATAGAATGCGTTTTTCTCAAAACTATGTTTATTGAACTAGTGACAACTGTAAATCAAAACCGCTTGATAGATTTCAGTTTTTTCTTGAAAATCTTGAAAATATTTCCTGAGGCCGTCATATTGTTAATTTTGAAAAAAAAGCTCCACTCATGCACAAGGTTATCTATTAATAAAACTAATTTCTCTTGTCCGATAGATTTTAAATGAATCTCCAAGGACTTGTGGTGATCACCGCAACCAACTTCTAGAGAAACGGGCTCCACACAAACAGACATAACTTTTACAATTATTAATTTTTTTTTTTTAATTTTGCTAAAGTCAAGTCGAAACATGATGTATTAATGCTATATTTTTAATTTTGTATTATAAAATAAAGCAATTGACTAGCAAAAAAAAAAAATTATTAAAAATAATCATATTTACAGGCCTTCGACTGACTACACACTTTTTATTTCTAAGAAATAGAAAAAATTTCATGTAAGAAAAATTTGTTCCATCACATGATCTCTACAATCATCACATCACACGATCACGTCATATGATGTGAAAACGCAAACACGCTTCGGGTTTCCATATGATCACATCATATGACTACATCGCATGATCTCTGACAATTTTCTATTGAGTCTAATTATTGCAAAGTAAGACATTTTCGGTCGTCAAATAAAATCAATAGATATATTTGCTATGGAATATATCACAGGCATGATAACTACTTATATAGAGTATATGTACGTAGCGAAGTGCTTTATAAGAAGAGAGTTTCGGAAATCAATTTTGACATCCCGTCGTATAAATATACGGCTCAAGTCCTTACATGGTAATTATCGCTGGTATACCAAATAAAAAAGTCAAAAACCGATATTTATTTGAACAGCTACTTTGAAATTTCCATTAGTCAAAAAAACACCCCTTAATAGTTGTAATATTGCTCAGCGTCGACTTACGTATATACATAGTAACTAATGGAAAAAAGTCACAATATTCTTTCCTTATTATCAAAACATTTCCTATCAGAACACTATGCATTTACATAGCTACATACATGCGTTTACCCGACAGAGGAAGACCTGTGCTAGTGAAGCATATCTCTACTTCAGAAGTAGTACGATTTCGCCAAGTGGGCGAATTCCTTCAGTGGGCGATTCCATCAATTTTTTATGAAAATTTTAGTTTTTTTTTTTTGAATTAGCAAAAGGTTGGAATCTTATTTGTTGGAGATACAATATATTTTCATAAAAAACGTATCATAAAAACGTATCACTGTCTCAGCTATATATTATACATTCTGTCAAAAAAGTACCGGGGATTGCTCAATAAAATGCAAAATAATTGTTTAATCATCAAAATTTATTTTGACCCCTTCAAGATGGGTTCCATTCGAAGAAATACACAAATGCCAACGAGTTGTCCAGTCATCGAAGCACCTTTTAAACGCGTTTGAAGAAATCTTCTTCAGCTCCTTCTCCTTAATAGCCTCTATCGAGTAAAAGCGGCGGCCGCGGAGTGGATTTTTAAGTTTAAGTTTTGGGAAAAGGAAAAAGTCATAAGGGGCTAAATTCGGTCAATACGGTGGTTGTTCGATGATATTTGTCGACTTTTTGGTCAAAAAAGTGTTCACAATATGAGCGTTGTGAGACGGTGCGTTACGATGGTGCACGATCCACGAGTTTTCTTTCCCCAAATTGAGCCGTTTCGTACACACATTCTCTCTCAAATGTCACATAACTTCCAAATAATATTCCTTATTTATTGTAGAACAATTTGGAATGAATTCCGAGTGCACAACACCACGATAATCAAGGAAAATGAGTAGCCTGACTTTCACTTTTGACCGACTTTGACGTGGTTTTTTGTGTCTCGGCTCATGTGTCACATCAGTCGCCTGTTGACTGGGTTGCATGTCAAACTTATAAAACCACGCCTCATCACCAGTTATGATAAGCGTAATAAACGTTGGGTCCCAATTCACTTGCTCAAGCATGTCTTCAGCCACCTTCATCTGATGAATTTTTTGAAAGAAATTCAATTCTCTTGGAACGAGTCGAGTAGCTACGTGTTCCATGCCAAACTCATGGTGTAAAATGTTGCAAATTGATTCGTGAGACACGTTAAGGTCACGAGCTACATCCCTCAAACTTAAATGATGATTTTTGAGCATCATTTCTTTGACTTTTTCGACATTTACATCCGTTGAGGACGTTGATGGGCGACCTGATCAGGGAAAATCTTCACCGATTTCTCGGACCTCTGCAAAAGCCTTATACCACTCGTAGATCCGTGGTTTTGATGAAGCACACTAGGCTTTCAGCAACATCTTCAACGATTTGGCACACGAAATCTCGTTCAAAACATAAAATTTAAGACAAATTCTTTGTTCAATATTTTTATCCATAGTGAAAATCGCAGAGCACACCTGTGGTTGACTGATAAAGTTAAATGCCAAAAACAAGCTAATCTAATCTAATCTGATCGAATCTGTGATCTGTCTCGCTCAAGCTATGTGACCCTATAGAGGACAGTTGTACTAACATTCCTGCAAAAAAAATTTAGGCACATGTGTAACGTGTGCTCTTTTAAATGAACAATTCCTGTATTATTTTGATAGAATGTAAGTAGTTCTTCCTTAAGCCTTGCCACTCGCCTTCTGTGTTATAAAAATTGTATTTATATATAGACAGACCCCTGCTAATACGGTCGGTCGCTGAGCTATCAGTAACGTTATAAAATCATTATCCGGATTTCAGGTCCATCCTTAACTCAAGGGAATATGTTTGAGAAGAAGTTCTGAGAAGCAGTTCAAAGTAGTTGACACTCCTTTGAATATTTTCGTATAAAATTCACCAGTTTATTATATAGAAGAAAAGGAAGAACGAAAACTAGTCCCGGCTCAAAATTCACTAGAAGCGCAACTCCCTAGTAATGGATTTCTCAGTGTGCATATATCTTGGACGTGCATGTGCATACCTTTCAATTTCTCCATTATTGTTACTTTTTACGCTTTTCCTTTGTTTCCGTTAAACTTAGTTCTCTTTTGCGTATCACACACACCTACGTGCGAGTTTCACTTCCTGCTTTGCAAATGAAAATTTTACTGAAAATACAAATGGAAAGTGGCGCCAGGTAACGGGACACTAATACCCAAAACACAGCCCACAGCCCACAGCTGAGCCAACTGACCAATACAACTTTTCAGTCCCGTGTGCATTCAGTGGGTGCATAAATGTGTTTCATGTATGTTTGTGTTTATGTGTTTGCGTATGGATGTGGAGGAACTATCCCCACCCACAAAAAAACTTCCTTTTTCCCACACAAGCGGTCTTTTTTTGGTTTTGCTTAGTCGACAGCGGCGTTGGTGTCTCATTTCCGACCAACACATGGGAAGCGCAACGCTGGCGGCGTTATTGCTGTTGTTATCGCTGGGCAGGCTTGCAGTCATAGCTTATATAAAATGCATATTCGTGCTGACGATTGGTTTTCTTTTTTGTTTCTGCATTCTTTTTAATTTCTATAGCATCATAAAAAGTGTATTTGTTGCCTGTTTAGCTATTCTTGTTTTTGTAGTTGCAAATTCTAACAGCTTTTTGAGTTGTTTCAGCTATCGCATAGCAGCCTTTAATTTGTGCTTTATATGCCATTAAAACAAACACGCATCACAAGCAAAAAAGGGAAATTACAATTTTGTTGTAGATGGGAAAATAATGAAAAATTACAGAGTTCAAATTAAAGTGAGAGAAATAAAAATGCAAATTACCTACTTGGAGCAACTAGTGACTATACGACTACAACTATGAGTATATAAAATAATGGGCGCTTAAACCCTTTTTGGGTGTTTGGGTGAGTACTGCTCATATTTTTGATGTGTTTCTATGCACTGCCTCTGACTGGCAGATGTTTTTTGTGAGGAGATTTTTCATGGCAGAAATGCACTCTGAGGCTTGAGGTTTGCCATTGCCGTCCGAGTGGTGTTTCACCCCTGAATTTTCGATCTTGGGCACAACTGAATGATAGTCATTCGGCCACGGCGATCGCAACTAGTGATTACTGCTGCAAAATGTTGCCGGCAAAAAACTAAAATTGTATTACGAGCGGGGTTCATGGTAAAACAGGTAAAACAACACCTTTTTTTCGCCAAATGCGGCTGTCTCCTTCAAGTTTTTGTGAAGGAGGTCCAATAACTGACTGTAGTATTTTCTAGAGACCGTTATTCTTTTTTCTAAAAAATCCATGAGGATAACACCATTCTATGGGACTGTCTCCGCCTTCTTTGTAGCAGATTCACCGGGATAAATCCTTTATTTTGATTGTTGCTTAGTTTCTGTTGTGTAATAAGGAATGCAGGTTTCATCAACGGTGACAACTCGACGCAAATATTCCTTCAGATCTCACTTAAATTGCTCGACAGACTGTTTCTATGTTAAAAGCCTCATCCGCTTATTGTTGGTTGCGAGCAATCGCAGCACCCATCGGGCCGACAATTTTTTTATCGCCAACTCAACATGTAAAATATTAATTACCGTTCCAGTCGACACACCTATGACCTGTGTTGCTTCGCACACTTTCGTTCGTCGATCAGCCAGAATCATGTCGTGACTTTTGGAATGATTTCTCACGTCTGCCGGGCGACCTGGTCGCTCTTCATCAGAAACGGATGTTCGCCCAATTTTACATTCGTTGAACCAATATCTATCTTATAGATGGCGAAGCGTTCCCATAGACAGCATCCAACTATACCTTTGTCTCCTCGCATCTTTTCTGTTATTTTTCCATCTTAGCGAAAATCACGAAACACGTCTTAGTCGAATAGCTGCCAAATCCAAACTAACCTATCAATCAGTCTTAAATTTGTTTTGCCGTCGTTTGATAGATGGCGGCATGCTATGTAACGCCCTCTGTCACCAAACACGGGTACTTATTGAACTGTCATCGTAGAACTAACCAAAAAGTTGGCAGAACTGATCAAAAACTTTACAAGGTATCGTTTTGTCACGGGAGTTAGTGTACTTTTTTTTAATTTCCATTCGTTTACTATATTAACGAAAAAATGAATGGAAATTCTAAAAAGGTACACTCACTTAAGTATAAGTTCATATTTTCTTTAATATTTTTCTTTATGAACGGAGAAATCAAGACTTATAGAAATGCTATAATGAAAGTAATAAAGAAGAAAGCACAAACCAATAGCAGTTTTTCCAAGAAGGAAACTTTGAAAAATGTATATTTTAAATTGAAATTTACAAAATTATTTTCTAGAATATTTTTGTTATACAGCGTAATGACTGGTGCACCCACTGCGTCCAGATAAGTACAATGAAGTTCATTTGGTCCTCTTTTCACCGGGTATGGTGTTGGCAACTGGATATTTGAACAACCTTCAGGTAAAATGATCTTTACTTTAGCTTCATCAATTAATATATCATTTTAACTTATATAGAGGAGGTTTATAGTCCCAAGGCTACTTTCCCACCGTCTCTCTTTAACCAAAATGTATATTAAGCAAGACCAGAAAAATTATTTTCTTGTGTGAATAATTCTTAAATGGTACCTTCTCTTATGTCATCTTTGACATTTGACAAGTAGACAGATGCACAAAGATAGAACAACGCGTTAAGATGATTCAAAAATATATTCGAAAATAACCAATCTTTCAGCTTACCATATCGCAAAATTCGTGATTTTTTAGTGTGAAATAATCGTGCATTTAAGTGGACTATTCAAAGGTTGGTGAAACAATTTCAAGAAACTGGTTGCGTTGAGGATAGAAAAAGGAAAAAATTTCTGATTCTGTTGAGAATATTGCTGCTGTGGCGCAAAGTATTGGCTGGTGGACATTTAAATGATCTAATTTTCACATTATAATTGCTAAGAGCCGTATGTGGAATAAAAATAGTAAAACCTTTTTTTACGTTTTAAAAGAACCTCTAAATGCGTCTCTTGGAAGACACTTTATTGAAGTGAAACTTCTTAAGCGTCGATGGACGAGCGAGAATGAAGAGTAAAATTTCAAGGCCATGCAACGTTTTGGGCATTTTCGTTCCACGAGAGAGAAAATAGACAAAACGTAGAGGAAAAGGAGAGAGAGAGCCTTGTATATTTTCCGAATTGTTGCTGCAATGAATGAAAAGCGTTAACCAAAAGATCTCAGATTGCTCAGTCTTGAACACAGGGAAATATATTTCTACATACTTACAATTTCTTAATTTCTGATAGTCAAGCAATCTTTTTGGTTTTAATTATTTCGTCCAAGCTCAGATCCATAGTCGTTGCGTACCGTATTTCTTTTTTTCCTCGACAATTGGTAAATTAAGAATTTTTTAACTAACTTACCTTCAAATATTACGAAAACGAAACAAATTTGTCCCCGTGTACGTCTGTAAAAACAAGCTGACCTGATGTTTAGTGCAAAGTTTAATGCGCTTGCTCTATTGTGAATAGTATGTAAGCAGTGCTATTAGGTAAAAGCAAGACACTTATGCCGAAGCAAATTTTATTTCAACGTCGCTGCTAGGTATTCACAAGGCACATTCAATTTGATGAATATTTCGCAATTAATGCAGTTAGGGCTTCCGCACACAGGTCGTATAGTCAGTGGCTTGTCCGCTTACAATGCAACTATCTATCGTAAAAGTACGAGTTGTCAATATGTCGAGCGATGACGGGGAATTTATTTGTAAATTTTGTCTATTTGTATTCTCTGCAAATGTTGGGACAAAGAAAGGGGAGAGACCCGAAAGAGAATGAGAGAGAGATCAAGAATACATATATAATTCTTGTTCTCTCTCTCTCATTCTCTTTCGGGTCTCTCCCTCTTTTTGAAGTGAAACTTCTTTAGGCGCGTCGGGGGCCCCAAGGCAGATTGAAAATAGGCGAGTGAAACGGTAAGTTCGGAGCGTTACCGAAATCCGTCAAATGGCACTGCTTTGCCAGTAGTGGCTTTGTATTGTATCAAAGAACTGTTGCATACTTTTAGGCACTTATTAATTGCTTTTTGCATCGATAATAAAGTGTATCTACGATATTTTCAATAACTTTCTAAAACCAGGGAATGTTAATGCAGGGAAAGTTAACGAAATGAGAAGGCGCAAAATTGAATAACAGTTTTTCGAGTTGCAAATTGAAGATTCTGCTAATAAGGCAGTGTCGCCTATTCATGTTGCTGTTTTGCTAACGACTTAACGATGGAGAGTAAGAATACGTGTCATCAATTGATGTATGGGATGGACAGCACTGCTCTATAGCAAACTACCCACGCCGTGCATCAGCCGTTCAGTAAGTGTGAAGCGAGGTTAGGATATTGCGTTAACCTGTGATTCGCACTGAACGAAGCGATATTCTTAATAGTTTTTAACAATATCGCTAAATCGAAGGAATATACGTATTACGGCTATTGATTTTTGAAGTGAAACTTCTTTAGGCGCGTCGGGGGCCCCAAGGCAGATTGAAAATAGGCGAGTGAAACGGTAAGTTCGGAGCGTTACCGAAATCCGTCAAATGGGCGGGGCCAAGGAGCAGCTGCTCCTTCCCACTCTCGCCTATTCGCTCTCTCCGTCGCTCTCTCGCGAGAAATAATATGAACTGAAATGTATATAGCACACAAGTAAGCATTGAAGTAGACTGGCGACATGCAGGCAACCGACAATCGACAACCGACAACGGGTATTATAGATAGCCATAGCCCGTGCAAATGAGTGCTGTGTGTGAGTATCAGATAAAGCGCCGATTGAATGTGTGTAAGCGGGAAAGCAATAAGAAACTGCTGTGAAGTAAATAGATGGTAGGTATGGAGGAGACGAAGCGATACAATGAGTGCGTTTGCCAAACTAGTGACGATAGTTGAAGTAGAAGGTTGTAAAATGACATTTCAACCGTTTCGGTGATCAAAGCAAATTGATTAACGCGCCAAAAGTAGGCGAAAAATACCATTGGAAGTGCAAAGAAATGTCAGCGTCAAGTGCAACACTGCACCCAAGTGTCAAATTTGAAGCTAATAAGGACAAAAATAAATAGTACAAATTTATGTGGAGTGATATAGAAAAAAAAATATGAAAACCTGAATTTAACACGAGAGAGGGGGAGAGATCTAAACCGGGCCTCCCATGCATGGAACAACCAACTTAGAAGTTTCACTTCTACCGTGCGTGAGTCTGACAGACCCTAGTTTTTGTCTGCCTTGAAAGTTTCACTTCTGTTATGTGTACTACGCTACACGCAGTTTTTTTTTAATTTTTGGCCTTTTCATTGGCTTACTCGGATAGTCACTTACCTTTCGACGAGCAATCAGCAACTTTTAAATGATACACAATGCCGTTATATTTTTTGCTTAAATTTTTATTTCGGAATAATTTCGCCCCACACAGTTACTTTGGTATTTTACTATAATTTGTATTATAAATATTAACAATAAAATAAGTTATTGTAAATAAAACAAAAAAATACGAAAATCATTAAAAATTAAGAAAAATATTTTGTGTTTTTGTATACATTCCTATTAAAATGTATGTATGTATATAAGTTTTAATATAATAAATATTTTTATTTTTAATTTTTTTTGTTTTTTTTTGTTTTTTTGTATTAATTTGTTGCGCTTGCAAATATTTATATGCATTTGTGTTTTCTGACATAGTTATTATTTTAATTATTTTTTAATTTAATTATTTTTTTATAATTTTTTTGTATTCTTTTTTTTATTTCTTAAATGTACATATTTTTGTTTTTTATCAACTTTGCTTTTTGTTTTTGCTATCTCGCTGCCCTAGTATT
This sequence comes from Anastrepha fraterculus, assembly GCA_037575425.1. Classification (NCBI taxonomy): domain Eukaryota; kingdom Metazoa; phylum Arthropoda; class Insecta; order Diptera; family Tephritidae; genus Anastrepha; species Anastrepha fraterculus. Next base: position 29,841 of record JAYXIM010048284.1, on the reverse strand, counting down.
ATTTACTCTTTTATTTTAAATTTTGAATTAATCTTTTCATGCAATATTTTATTATTTTATTTTAATTACTTTCTCTTCTTTGCATGTTACTTCTCTTTTCTTGGTTTCGTTTTCTGTTTCTATTTTTGAAAATTTTATTGACCCATAATCACCGCTTATTAATGGCATTTAATTGAAAAAATTTCTGTAGGTTTTAAATTGCATTTTTCTTGTTCTATTGCAAATAATGCTTGCAACGCGCCGTCAACTGAATGCCGTTTATTCAATTTGTTCTACTAATTTTTGCTTAATTCTTTTTACATATTTTTTTGTTTGTTCTTGTAACTTATAATATGTTATTAATTTCCTTTATTCTGTATACATTAGTCGAATTTAAAATATTGCTTTTAAGGATACTTTCTTTTTAGTTCATCACTAAATATAATTATATGTATGCATATATGTATGTATATAAGTAACGTAATTTACATATACTATAGTTTTCTAATTATGAAAATTGTTGTTGTATGTGCCTTGTTGTTTTTTTTTCCATTTTTCATATACTAAATAGTGTTGGTGTATTCTGGTGATTTTTTCAAATGTTTTTAATAATTTTTTAGCATAGCGTATTAAATATTAGAATTGACTTTAGCTTTTGCTTTTGCTTAGATAATAAGGTAATGCTGAGGCCTTTCGTCTTGGAGCTTGTGCTTCGTCGCAACCACTTGAATGTTGTTCGAAATTGTTACTAAACTTTTTTTTCTTGTAGAAGTAATAATTTATTTCCAAGACAGACACTTTTCATGATTTCGCTCATTTCAATATTATTTTCAGTTAATTTTTGAAGAATACTGCATATAAGTTTTAATAAAAAAGCGACTTTATCACAATAATATGTGAATTTTTAATGAAATTTTGTGTGTATATGATTTGTGAAGAATCTGGCTTTGTTTTAGTTGAATAGAGATTTTTTTGTGAAATATTTTATTCATTCAGAACTGATCGAATCTCTGTTGTATAAATATTTTAAATCGACGAAAATCAGCGAACTTATATGACATAAAGGGAGATTCAAATATGAAATGATGTAACAGGAACTGGTTGTTGTTGTTGTTTGTGCTGTTGTTGTTATTGTTGTTTCTGTTGTTGCAGCATAAACATTTCCCATACGCATACGAAGAATGCTGCTGAAGTGACAGTCCTTGGCCGGATGTAAATCCGGGTTGTTCCGATTACGTAGAACTGACTGTCGTGGGAACGGATGAATATTGACTCACTGTGACAGCCAGGTTGTATTGGCAGCGTCTGTCAAATCGGATGTTTCTTATTCGAATCACGGCTATGCCAAGTAGTCATTGCCAGTTGTAAGATTAGGTACCACCAAGCAAACTATAAACTTTTATCATGAACGAATTGAGAGTGTGGCTATCGTAAGTCGTGCGAGATCCTTTTTATAGGGTTTTTTGAATTCCCGGAGATGAGCCAAGAACGCCTCAATGGGCCGAAGGGCTCAAAGCTAAGCATAAGAGTAGGTTATTGCCCAAATACAGCCAGATCTATACATTAGAATCAAAGAAAGTGTCCATCACTCGATAGCGTGCCAACGTGCGAAGCTGTAGTGGATATTTATTATACACCAACAAACATCCAGTTCATGGTGATTTTCAGAGATACTTAGAATGGTTTCTGAGTAAATTTTTTTTTTATTACTTAAAAAAAAAATATTTCTGTTTTAACCAAAATCATATAAATAGAACCTGGAAACTTAATCAAAAATTTTAGAAAAATTTCATAAATTTTAATAAAAATTGTAAATCTCTTAATGTGAATTTGAAAAAAAATTTTGAAATTTTTCAAAAAAAAATAATACACTTAATGGTCTCTATAAGAATTGGATGCTGGAAACTAATGCATACAAAATTTTTTGTACTAATGCATATTGCATTAACCTTCAATATTTTTACTAAGAATGCAAACCAACCGAACCATCTTCCATTTCCTCTGTGAATGCCCTGGCCTATGGAGGGGCAGAATGTTAACCCTGGGTAGGCCGCTGTTCGAGAGTCTCGAGTAACTGTATGCTTAGATGTCAACAACCTAATAAGGTTCTTAAACCGCACAGACTGGATATAGTCATGCTGTAAATAACCGTTAAACAAGTTGGTAGCGAGGATGTGGCAACAAAATGGTGCGGAAGCGCTAGTTGCATTCTGGAAGAATCACCACTCAAACCAACCAACCAACGAACAAACCAACGCAAAAGAAATTGTACGGCTCTTTTTTTGCATTCAAAAACCGATAATATCAGTACACAAAATATAATAATTGTTTTGTGCAGCCTAGGCTCGGTTATAATGGTTGCCCAGCAGAGTGGGCCCACTTGGACGAAGAAATTTAGCTTCATTCTTTGTGATACCATTGCAAGGGAAAAGAGGTAAAGGAAACCGATAGGACGAAGGGAGAGAGAGAGAGAGAGAGAGAGAGAAAGAGTAGGGAAAGAGAGGAATTGAGTATTTGTGGATTGCGAACGATGACTGATTTGCGGTTGCGTTAACCCCTTTATTCTGCTAAAGAAGCTCCTCTTATTTTTTGCCTACTACGTCAGCAGACGTAGAAAAGAAGTGAGAACTAAGATGCCTAAATTTTAGTATCGTGAGAGCAAAACAGCTAACAAGAAGGTGCTGAGATGATTCAACCTAATGCTCCATTCAGCTGACACAATAAGGACTTTAAGTCTGTCGGCATGCATAGCTATTGACGTGTGAGGACACCCTCGAAGTTAGAAAGCTGATATTTTGTCATCCACAGAAGATTCTTCGAACGCCTCCGATCTACACGTGGTCAGAAGGATTTCGCGACCTTATAAGTTTGTGTGCTTGCCCAAAAAAATGTCTAAATAGTGGTCCCTCCGCGGCAGACTATCGCTAAGTTTCCGCGCGTAGTTGTATTTTGGCCACATAAAAGCTTATCTTAAAAAATCAGATCAAATACAGGCCATTTAATTCGCATGATCACTTCAAGACACACACCACAAAATGGTAGAGAAACTCGCTCAAAAGCAATTCACAAAGTTCAGTGGCGAGCATAACTGAGTGCATGGGCATTTTTTTTTAATATTTATTATTATAAAATTTGTCTAATTTTAAGTTAATCTTTTTTTAACATATTTTATATAATATTATTTTATTAATAAACCACATTTTTAAAGAATCAAATTTTATATAAAATTTAAAGATTTTAGAGAATTCAAAAAATGTTCATTTAAGTTGTAAAAGTTTTTTTGTTTTGTTTGCAGTGTCAGAAATGCAATTTACAAAAACTAAGCATAGATTTAAAAAAATAATGTTAAGCGATTTTGCGCACTTTTTTTCAAAATAAATACATTTTTATAACAGAAGTGCGAAAAATTGTCAGCAAAAAAAACTATGCAAAGTCAACCTTAATATTTGCTTCTGGTTGTAAGATTTTTTACTTTACAAACATTTATTAAAAGTTCAGATAAAAATATTCAAAATTTGGGTACAAATTCATTGAATATCTGTGAATTTGGTGTAGATTTTCGAAAGTTTTGTTTATATTCATTTTGATGAAGGCGTGAAAGAACTTTTTTGCAAAAAAATAAGTAAAAAAAGCTTACATTTACTCTAAAAAAATCACTCAACACTAGGGCGGGTCGATTTAAAAATCGCTCATTGCTCTGTGAAAATCGTATTCTAGGGATCAAAATAAGAAACTTTGCCGAAGGACCGCTAAAACGAATTCTGATGTCCCCAATTTGGGTCGAACGAAAAATCCCACTTTGACCCATTTAGAGTGCTCCAATCAAGTCCAAATGTATGACCGACCCCCACCAACTTTGAACGGCCGATCCGGCCTACTCAACACTCAGTTATGCTCCCCGGTTTAGATTAAACAGTTCAACAATTTAGATGAAAATTTGTTGCATTTTTGTGAATTCGGTATACATTTTGGAGAGCTTCATTTCTGTGATTTTGGTTAGGTCATTAAAGAACGTTTTTAAAGGACTTGAAAAAAATCGACAGTCTTTAGTGAATAGACGCAAAGTTTTGTTTCACCACGACAACGCAAGACCTTATACTCGCAAGGCAAACATTAGACAAGCTGAAAGAGCTCAGATGGGAGTTACTGCCGCATCCACCGTACACTCCAGATATTGCACCTTGTGATTATCACCTTTTCCGTGGACTTCAATCCCATATGAGTATCAAGAACTACCCCGCAGAAGCTATAAAGGGATATTGAAGCGTATTTTGGCTCCAAGGACAAAGAATTTTTGAGCAGGAATTAGAAATTTGCCTAAGTGTTGGGAAGACATTGTAGATAATGAAGAAAAATATATTATTGATTAATAAATACTTTAAACTTTTTTTATTAATTTTGTTAATTTAAAGCCATCTTTAAAAATGTACGAACTTATGGACTGACCTTATACTTGGAGGAATATAAACAAAAAAATTCGCGACTCACATAAGTTCGCTGATTTTCTTGAATAAAATTTCTTACGATGTATAATTTTTTACTCCCTCTATAGTTGGTTTTGTGCTAAATTGAGCCATCTAGAAATTGCTTTTCTTTTTTCAAATGATTTGATGCCTTGAGTTTTAGTTTTTTGTAACTCCCCTTTTTGAATTAAAACTTGCGAAAATTACTTTGTGTGTATTTCATGTGCATGAAGTACAATGGTGGTATTCGTTATTTAAGTATTTTCAAATATTTACATAGCTTTTTAGAGAACTAAGTTAATTTCGTGCATTTTTTTAACATTTTTTGCTTGCCAATAAATTTGCGTGAGCTGGCCTTTAAATACAGATTCCCGCTTAGATAAACTGCTTTATACACTTCGACACTTTTCGCTGCAAGTATTGTTTTTAACAGCATTAATTCTAGTTTTATAAATTTACTAAAATATATTTTACATATTTTCTTGCATTGTTGTTGGTATTTAACATATTTTTAGTTTTCCATGTTTTTAATTTTTATTTTGATTTCTCTTTTACAGACTCTTTTTGCATTGGTATTCTGAAGAATTTCGGTGAGGTTTTAGTTTAACTATAAATTTAATTATTTGTTTTTATAGCAAATACATAGTAGTTTTTCGAAAAGCTTTGATGTAGTTGTGTGGTTTTAGATAATAAAGATTTTATTTTTATTTAAATTTTTATTCTTCCTTTTCTCTCTTGTGTTTGATCCAAACATTTATAGGTAGGTCTGCTTCACAACTTTTTATAGTTATTCGGTGTCTTGCTTACAATTTGTGGTATAAGACTGTTTAAGTACAGTTTGTTTGTTTGTGTTTTGCTTTATTTTAATGTGACTTTACAGTTGGTTTTAATTAACATCTGTTTTGCTTTTATTCAAATTGAAATTTTTCCTCTTCATAGTTGGCTGAAACAATAATAAAGCTGAACCGCACATAGAATAGAAATTAACTTAGTATGATGGATTAGTATTAGTCAGAGTTCTGTCTGCGTGCATGTCAATAAGAGTCAATTTGGAGATTCGTACAGGAGCGTAGGCAAAATCCCAATACAACATTCATATATACATAACTAGCACTCAAATTGTTGCTTCAAATGATGTGCACCCTGTGATAGAGTACAGAGCGTATCAAGTTTTTTCCTTAGATTCTGCTGAATATTACGAGAGCTGTATTGTCTCCCTCTCTCTCAAGTGCTCTGATTGAGTATTTAGTTTTCTCATAATTTTACAACAAAATAAATAAAATAACAAAATGAAAATGTAAACAAATTTAAATAATATTTTTAACGAAATGAGGTTGAAAATCTCTAAATACTACTTATAAGGATAGGTAAGTTTTAGATCGTTTGAAATACTAGGATATATGGAATGATTGCATGGTAATAAGATCACATGCCATGGGTACTGCATGAGGTGTGGTTGTATTGGAGCGACTCGTTGTTTTTTATTGCAGAGTTACAAATTTTTCCTTGTTGACTTCTCCTCATTTCTGAGTCATAATCAATAACCGCCTAAGTCAAAAACCATACTTGCGTGAAAATCACAGCAAATATCTGTTAATTATACCGAAACGAAAAAGTTAAGTCTTGGAAAACTTAGAAAAATAGATGTTATGGTGGTAAGCATTTCATATTTTGTTCAAGCAACAATGAACTTTGTTGTGGAAAACAGGTCGTACGGCAGATCTGTATGTAATTGCAGCGACAACAATGCTGCGTCCTATGGCCTTAGACAGCCCACCAACCACTTCAAGGTTAGTTGAGTCCTGTAAATCCAGGCCGAACTGTGTCGGTTGACATAATATCCTGATGCTTACATAGGTCCCGGGATACGTGGGTATCGCAGATAACGAGATCTCTGACTCTTGAACTGCGAAGCCAACTTCTTTGTCCCGCTGCCGGTTCTGCCACTCCCTTCAGCAGCCATCAAAGCCGCGATTAGCAAACGGGTTACTTCCACCCACAAGCAAGCTTGGCAGGCTGAGAGAGGCTGCAGATGGACGAAGTTGATGTTACCTGTTATGTCCGACCGACTGTCGCAGATCCTCCTGTCATTCGGGATTGAAGGAACAAGTTTGAAAGCACCATGCTTGGACTGATGACGGACCACTTTCTATGGGCGAGGCACACGGTAAAAGGTAGGCATCTCAGACAGTGCACTCTGTCCAGCATGTGGAGAGGAGGATGAGGTGGCGGACCACTTTCTGGGCGTTTGCCCAGCCTTCGCTCGAATCAGGCTTGAGGTCTTTGGCACTGATGTGTTAAGAAGCGACCACCTTGGCTCCTTAGCATCACATGATCTACTCAGATTTCTTTGGAGGGAGGTCGAGTAGATTTAAAGAACATTAAAAGGGAATTCGAGTGCAATACAATGGACGTAATGACGTCATAAGAGTTGTACTTGCTAGTCGTCTCCACACAAAAAGAACAAAAAAAAAAAACAAAAAAAAGCATTTCAGAAAAAAAACAAAATGTTGTGGCATACACAGACACTGCATTAAATAACTACAGCACACCAATTTATTGACACATTTTAATAATTTCTTTTTTCTTATTTAGTTTTACTAATTTTTGTAGGAAAATATATTTTATTATCTTATACACATAAGAAACAATAATTCCAAATTTCAAACTTCATGCAAATTAGAAAAATGAATAAATTTCCTTGAAAATTTCACCCTTTTTGTTGATAATTTTAAAGAACAATTGGAGTATGAACTTTTATAGCTCATTGAAGATATAATAAACTGCAAATTTGAAGTGGCCCAAAAATTGCTTTGATTATTGAAAATTTTGTTCATGACTATTTTTGTCGGTACTGAGTACTTTCTTCAATATATAAAAAACGTCGACCATTCCTTATACTTTATTATACCAAAATTAAATAGGAAAAAAAACTGTATATCCATTTTTTTTTTTAAATTCTGTTCAAAAAGTGTGAAATTTTGTTTGAAATTTGTTGAATTTTCCCCCCTTTTTTAAATAACAGCACACTACCCTAGCAGTGGCGGTTATGGCGGCAATCAAGAAGAAGAAGCATCAAATATCACTAAGAAGAACAAAAAGTTCTTTTGGTTTCAGTCATGTCTCGCGATTACTGAGAAAATACTAGTAAAAGCAGAAAGCGGGAAATGACACTGAACGACAATAGAACAAAATGTGGTATCCATGTTGATCAGCTCGACTGATCTGTAATCATCTAGGCTAGCTACTCAAGAGCGAAAGCAACCAGAAGATACCTAATGGTACTATTTTAGGCGATATGAGAAGGGTTTCATATGCAATACTGGAAGCAAAGTAAGATAATGATGGAGTTATATTTTTCAAGACTTCAAGTTAATAGACTTCAATAATAGACTCAAAATTCACTGATGTATTGTAAGTATTCTTGGTGCTACTGAAAATTATAAAACGCTCATCAATACTGCTATCTTATTTCGTTTCTTTTTTATTTGCTATACGTAAAATCGTCAATACTTATCAGACACTGAAAAGCGAAGGCCCATTAAACTCTGTGCCAGCTTTTAAACGGTGATATTCATGTTTGTAAGTACTTAACAAGTATCACCCGGTTAAGCTGACAAAGGCGGTTACTGCTTGTGACTACAAATATATACAGATATGTACAGAAGCAAACATGTGTATTACAGTCAAGCATTTCACAACAATAATTTACTCTAGAGATCCAATGCTGCCTAAACGAATCAAATGACTTTATTCTTCGAAAGCCTCAAGCAGCGCAGAATTGCCTTCTTTTCCCCTTAGATAGCAACTATCTGGTACATAGTAAAGCACTACTTTATGTGAATAGTGATAAATTTGTTTTAAGCATCGAACCCAGTTGTACGAGTCAAGAAGCTGCAATCCCGGCCCATTTCTCTAACGAAACTCAGCTATAAAAATTCATCACACAATAAAAGAACTGAAACCATTTGCATTGAATTTGACCAGCATGACAGCTTCTCTAGTTTTACAGGCTCTTTGGACAAGGTTCGTTCATTTGGAAGGAACCTCTAGCAAAAATTGTAAGGCACGAAAATCAATTTGTACCTTAGGGCCATATTTTAATACTACTTTCAAGTTAAACCAAGTTCAAATACTCAGTTTGCAAATTTACCCTCAGTTTATCTCACAAATTGAATTGAACAGCTCATCGCAGTTGAACTAGCGCTGAAAAACTGGCTCTTGGAATTGATTCGGAACCAATAAGTTTCTGTGATAGATAGGAGTTCTTACCTTCGTGTTTTTATGCGGTCTGTGTTCAACATTTCTTGGCATTTTATGTACGCATAAAAGCTACGTAATGCTACTCTACTAAGGCTACAGACATTGATGAAACGAAGCTGAAGATGAAGGCGTTGCCGAAGACGAAAATCAGTGCAGTCAGTAAACACATGAAAGTGATCACAGGCAAGTGAAGGCAAAGATAAAGACGTTGCACAAGCGGTCAGCTTGGAACTGTGCTGAGTAATTCAAATATATTAGTTGACATTATTGAATAAATGAAATGTGAAAGATGTCTGTTTATCTTGCCACAAATTTAGACAAAAATCATCTTCGTGAATTGTTCTGTTTAATGTTGGATGAACTTTACAAAAGAAAGATATTTAGAAGACGAAATGCTCTGAAGACTGAATCAAGTAGCTCATCTAACGGTAAGCCCAAGAAACTTGCTGTTATCGACTAGAATGTACCTAATATCCCTTTAGAGCTGCCTGTCTCAGTGCATTCTTAACTTTACTAGAAAAACTGCAACTGACTCGTGGAACATGATCATAAATTATACTTACAATGCCAAAAGAGCCAATAGTTGAAATAGGAATCAAATTGGAGCTAATAGGATTTTTACATGGTGAATTTAGTTAGCGATTTTTAGTACACCTCATGCAGAAAACATTTTTAGAAGTGTACTACCTAGCAGACCATTATTCGGCTCTGTACGAATTTGACCGATATACCGACGTCATTCGTTTTATGTTTCACTAAGCTAAAATTAAATTTTGTGAAACACAAAACAAATGACGGATAATCAAAATTTCATCTCAAAAAACCTTTTTTTCCACCATACCTAAGGTGTAAACCTGTTATCTATCATCCTTGAGTACACCTGTACTAATTTTATTTGCTCTTTCTCTGCTTTAGACTTCTTTTACAGCTACTCGCTCTGAATTTTCATACTAAAACTCGCGAGTGGAATTCACCACGCCACTCCCTAATTCGGGAAATAGAAAACAAATTACAGTTAATAGGATTTTGCCATGGTGAATTTAGTTGGCGATTTTTAGCAAATCTGTACTATTTTAGGAGACCTGTACTATTTTTTGTTCTGTTTTAGAAGTTCTCTACTACAACTCTTTGTTAGTTTCCATACTGAAACTCGCGAGTGGAATTCAGCACGTCAAATGAAATATTTGCGCAAATAGAAATCAAAATAGTTAATATCGCACTCGATAATGCCGCTCACAATAAAACTAGGGTTTTCGCACTTCTCAATAAAAGATCTCGCAATTCTCGCCCTGAAGGTATGCAACGAGTTTTGCTAGACGAAGGTTCCTCTATCTAATAGGCTAAGTGCTGGAACTTAATTGAAGCTGCTTGGGATGGGTATTTTAGTTCACTTTGTTATTTAAAAATTTTAAAAACATATTTAAAAACAAATTAAGAAAAAATTAAATTTAATAAATAAACAGAAAATAAAAAAAGGTAAAATTAAAACAAAAAATTAAAAAAAGGAAAAAAAAATTGAAAAAATTAAAAAATATTAAAAAAAATAAAAAAAATTAAAGAAAATTAAAAAAATATTAAACAACAAAAATTAGAAAACAAAACATAGAAAAAAAAAAGAATTAAAACAAAAATTAAAAAATTTGTATAAAAAAAAAAAAAATTCTTTTAAATTAAAGGAAAAAAAATTAATGAAACATATTGTAAAAATAAAAAAAAATTAAATGTTAAAATTTTTTGTTTCGCTAAACTGGAACAAACGCCTTCAACAATCACTTCTACTTAGTCAACTTGCCTAAGTAAATATTTATACGTTCCATTCCCTTCCATTTGCCACTAATTATTCTACCGCCTATATGTAATGTTTTCGTCATCTTCATCGCCATCTTCAACTGTGAAAGCCGTAAGGCCATGCTAATATGCAATAAGGCTAATTGCTAATGTTAAAACTTGCATTTTTTATTATTTTTAATAATTGGTTTTTACGTATTAATCTTTTATTTTTTATATATATAATGAAGGCTTGTTTTATGAGTTTTTTCCACTAAATACTTTCGTTTGCATATAAACAATGTTTTGTTATCAGTTGTAAGATTTTTTTCTTCCTTTTTTTGTTTCTAATAACCTACTAGTTGGTGTATTCGCTTTGTATTGCTAATCTATTAATTTTTACTTCGCTGCCCAATTAATGTGTATAATGTATGTATATATACTAATGAACGCATTTGTTTGTTTCACAATAATGTTTTTTTTTAAATTTTGTTTTTCATGTAATTTCTATATTTATATATATATTATTTTTTTGTTAATTATTTTCTTAGTACTATTAAAATTTAATTGCAAAAAAATTATTATCTCATATATTTGTCGATAAAAATTACTAATTTCGCATTTTGCTGTTGCATAATTTATTTTTATATATTTTTTTCTTTGGAATAATAAAAGATTTTATAACCTCGTTCGAAAATTTGCAAGTAATTTGGAGCAAGAAATGCAAGAAATTAAGAAATAAATTTCTTTAGAATGGTAAAATATTTATAGAATAAAAGTAGCTTGGGTTTTGAAGAAATATCTTTTACTCACTCAACAGATTAAAAATTTCTTGCCCTCCAACCAGCTTTGCTTTGTTACAAAAAACCCCCAACTGCTATAATTTTATACCAAACTATTGTAGCTGGATATTTATTAAAGATTCTTGTATTATATAAACATCCTTAAGCGCTACCACCCGTCAACCTACACATACTTTTTTGAATATCATAAAATTTTATTAAAGTTTACTGTTCGCTTTTTCGTTCGTTCGTTTTGTTTGCTTGGCCGTCTTAACCACCACCTAAACTTAACGCCTGAACTATACGTGGATCAGCTTTACTACCCTCACGAAATTCTTCTAATGTTAATTTACCATCATGATTTTTATCCATTTGATCGAATATTTTATCGACGCGTTTTTGCGGCGTATTCTCATCCTCCGATTGCGGTTGTTGGCCCTGTGCAAGGAGAAACAAGAGAAAAAAGAGAGAAAGAAGTTTATGTTAGAAAATTCAAGGAAAGTAAAAAGATTCAAGTCATGCAAAGAATATGATTTCATCAATGTTGAAATTTTAATAAACTTCGCGGACCAACAAGTCAACCAGACAAAGTCGTAAAAAAACCTGATTAAAAACGGTATGCAACTAAGCGAAGTCAACGAAGGGAAAACCCAGGACCGAGTAACCTGAAGATTGCGTGCGAGGAGAGCCGACCTCAATTAAGGAACCAGGTGAGGTCGAAGAAGAAATCCATGTTAACAAAGAGATTTTCTATGTTTGAGTGGTTAAAAATGGCCTTGTGCTCAATCACAATCAGTGCCTGTTTGGAGCGTATTCTGGGGTTATAATTGCGTAATTTTTCTACAACTGGGATATACATTGACATCGCAGAAGCTGAGATTAGACTCCATTCAATAAATTTCAAGCCGACTTCGAACGGCAGATATTTTTATGAGGAGTTTTTTCATGGCAGAAAGGTCGGAGGTGTGCCATTGCCTTCCGAGGGGCGACCGCTATTAGAAAAATGTTTTTCTTAATTTGGGGTTTCACCGAGATTCAAACCTACGTTCTCTCTGTGAATTACGAATGGTAGTCACGCACCAACCCGTTCGGCTGCCCACACGAGGGACCCACTTGGACAAATAATCGAAATTTGCATATTGTGATGCCAGACAGAGGAAAAACAGAGGGAAAAGAACCAAACAGGGGCGGAGAAAAAAGGAAAAATGGGGTTTAGGTTGGATGTCGACCAGCGCTGGCTAATTACATTTATAACTGCTTCAAGTTACTTAGAAATTCACCAGGTGTGTGATATTTAAACCATCTATATCCGCAGGTGTAGTAAAAAATTAAGAACCCAGATACCTGAACCTTAGTCCTACAAGAGCAGAGCAGCTGCAAAGAAGGTGATAAAATGATTGTCTCATCCTCCAGACACCTTCTGGCGAAAGGACTTGAAGCAAGCCTAAATCTCACCGTATGGACACCTGCGGCTTTGTTAGGCTTACAACTTTCATAGAGCGCCCCCGATCTATCCGTGGCCAACAGGATACAACCAACTTAGTGCTCGGAAAGCAGACACGAGATCCGTCTTCCCAGGAGTAGACTACAGGTTCCCAAGGGAACACTAAGCCTCGCATTTCGTGGTGAAGCCGCCTCTAGGGTCTCCGGTCTGGCCACCTCATCAATCTAACATTTTCCCTTTATGGCACTGTGACCGAAAATCCAAATCAGCGATAAAATCACAGAAATAATCGAAGTTGCAGTAATCGGTATCTTAGTAGTCTAAGCATCGCCTAGTAGCTATAGATCGACCATAAAACAGTTTTAAGCCATTTGCGCAAAGCTGGATTCGAAAAGAAGCTCGATGTTTGTGTGCCATCAAAACACATGAAGTCGAATTTCCATCTCCGGCCTTGGTCAAATGGAACGAAATCGACCAATTTCTTAAACGGATGGTGACTGGGTATAAAAATTGGAATCATTGTTGGAGTAAGCTGCCGCGCCCTATAGCTGTATGCCATAGGTCCATATTGGTTTCAAGATAGCTGAGTAAAGAGAGAGCTTACTTTCGAGAGAAACATGAGAATTCGGATTTAGTGCAATATAGGTTTCTGAGTTTTATTCCTGGGTTCTTTTGTTTGGTGAAACATGGGTTTTCCATGTAAGTTTTTTATCAAAATACATGCTGAGATATTTTGTGGCGTTAGTTTGGGGGTTGTTTATATTATTGGGCTTAACGGGTGGGTAAGTTTTTCGATTTAGTGTAAAAGTGACTTGGGAAGTCTCTCAACCAATGAGTTATTTTATCAAGTCCTTCCTGTAGTTTTTGGGAGGCCACATGAGGGTAGGAGTCAATTGTGAGTACTCAAGTGTCGTCCGGAAACGTTTCGATTATTGCTTCTTCAGAAGCTGGTCCATCGTATGTATGTGTATAGCAAATATAGGATAGGACCCATAATACTCCCTTGGAGTACACCAGCTGAACTTTCATAGAGTTCAGACTGTTCTTCCACCTCCATTTTCGAGGCAGGACTTAATAAATATGTAATCATTTATTGGAATAGTGTATTTTTTTATAGCATAAGCCATAATGCCAAACGCAGTCAAGGGCTTAAGACATATCGAGAAAAGCCGGTGTGCCATATTTTCTGTGTTTAAATGCTTTGTGCCACAGAGAGAATGTAGGCTCGAATCTCGATGAAAGATCAAAGTGAAGAAAAAGATTTTTCTAATAGCCGTCGCCCCTCGTCAGGCAATGACAAATCTCCGAGTGTATTTCTGCCATGAAAAAGCTCCTCATAAAAAACTATCTACCGTTCGGAGTCGGCTTGAAACTGTACGCCCCTCCACTTGTCGAACAACATCAAGACGCACACCACAAAAAGGAGGAGGAGCTCGACCAAACACCCAAAAAGAGTGTACGCGCCAATTATGTGAGTGTTTTCCTGAAACCGAATTGGTGATTTGGCATTAATTTTCGGTCTTCAATTATGGGCATCATTCTTTTGAGGAGAAGAGATTCCATTACTTTAGAGACAATAGATAATGGGCAGATGGGTTGATGTCATTCAAGGATCATTTTACTTGAGCTACTTTCCATTGAGTTGCGACAAAACCAGATAATTTAATAGAATTATATTTGTACGTAAGAAGAGTGAGTCCTTCTTCTGAAAGTTGCTTCAGTACTTCTCCTGTTATGAGGACATATCAGAGGCCTTCTTTATTTAAGTTGTTTCATCACTTCTTTAACTTAATTTTTAGAGAATTTTTTTATGGGTAGGTCCATCTGATGCTTGTATCATATTTTAGGGTATCTTGTAAGCAGTGCTTGCAAAGTTCTACAGTTGATAGCATCATCCCTTTTACCAATTTCTATTAGGATTATTGCAGCTCTTTTTTAATCAACTTTAAACACACTGGCGGTTAAATAGAGGCATATTCGTTTATACACATGTAAACATATTAATTCTATTTACTTTCACATAATTTTTTAATAGAAATAATTTTTTTTATTTTTTTTTAATTCTATTGCCATGCAACTTACTACCATCTGATATATGGCATCCACAATATTGTACATTTCCTCGCGTGTTATATAACCGTCATTGTCCACATCATACAACCGGAAAGCCCCTGAAATGCGGCAAATAAAAATAAAATAGTTCAAATAAATAAACAACAACAGCAGCAGCACAGGAGTGAAAAAATATTGTCATGCAATGCCTGCAAAATTTACGCATAAATTGCGCTAAATATTTCATGCGTACACGTAAATAAATTTTTATATTTCTTTATAAATGAATGGGCTTTATATTGTCACACATACATACATACATACATACATACATTCATGTGTATGAAAAAAAACGTATGTATATATGAAAAAACTTTTATTTCATATTTATTTATTTATAAATATTTATTAAACCAATATGTAAATACATTTTTTCCACCAAACCCACCTATGGCATAAATAAATAAATACACCGCCGCATTTGCAAAATTGTTAGCTGTCATTAAACGGATTAAGCGAGCGCAATCGCATGAGATAAAAAGACATAAATGTCATGGAAAAAGTAGTTGGCAGGCAAAAAGTTGGCAGTTTTTAATTGATGGCATAAAACATAACTGTAATACTCGTATGGTGGCAAACAATTATTGCTGTGGAGCTTTTTACGCAGCGCACAGTAGGAGATTCTGTGGATCTTGGCTGGAATTTATCTCATTTTGTGAGTTGTGATATCGCTAATTTTTTTGTACAAATGATAAACTCAAGGATGTTAGATTACAAGGTTTGATCATCCGAAACAAAATTGGTCATCCGAAGAATAACTTTGTCAGTTACGTCACAGGGAATTTGGGTGAAAGAGAGGTGAATGAAATGGAAGCAAAATGTTCTAAGTGAGATTAGTGGAATACAGTCTTCCAATCAGTAGTTGTGCAACTTAATAAAATGACTACATGGAAATCAGACGTGATTTTACGCTTGCAAAAAAAGTTCGTCCGTTTTGTGTTCGCTAAAGCTTGCTCTGTATTGGGGCATACCAAAACGTAGGCAAAAAGAAAAAAAAACCAACAAATTTTTCAGTACAACTACGAGCAAATTGAAACTTTGAGGCAGCCAAATTTTATTTTTTATTTTATTTTATTTTATAAAGGTTTACATAACAATAAAATTATTATACAAACTGAAAGTAGTGCAGTGCTAGCATCGGAGGCTAACGGCTGGGGCAGCCAAATTGAAATAGAAATATTGGACTCTATACAGTATCGAATACAACAACTAAGCTGTTATACTAACAATTTCGTTCTAGTGATATGACTTTGAAGTTGAGGCACACTCTGGTAGATTCATAGTCGGGAATGTCGGAAAAATCATGAAAACCAAGGAGTTAAACTGACGAGTTAAAATAACTCAGTAAAATCGTAACCAATTTTGAGTGCTGAAATATCATTAGAAAGATATTTTTTACCATTTCAAATATAATGACGCCCATTTTGCAACTCCAAAAGTGGCATGAGAAATCTACTTGTTTTGGTTCCGCTCACACATTTTTTAAACAATTTTCTGCAGACTTTTTGTGGAACAAATATTTTCATAGGCGGTACTTTCCGAGTAGATATAAAAATAAGTATTCAGCGAAAACTTTAGAATATAATAGATTTTGTAATTCCGATTGAAAAGTAGTCAAATTTTTCTAGGAAGGGTGATGCACCCCAATGTATTGGGTTGGTTAAGTTCGAAGCGTTTTTACCGAAGACTTTTATTTAAACAAAAAACAATAACTACCTATGACCAGAAAATACCGGGAATGATTAAATAAAACTAAGCAGAGTTAAATTTCAGCCAAATTTATTTTATCTCCCTCAAAATATGACCCGTCTGAAGCAAAACATACATGTGCCAAAGTTTAACCCAGTGCTCCAAGCGCCCCTGGTAGGCCGACGAAGGGATGACCTTCAGCTCCTTCGTCGCATTCTTTCTCATCTCATCTATCGACTGAAATCTCCTTCTAAGAAGTGGTAACTTCAACTTGAGAAACAAAACAGAAGTCGCACGGGCCCATATCAGGTGAATACGGTGCTTGCACGATGGTATTTACTTGGTGTTTGGTCAAATAATCCAGCACAATTTGGGTGCGATGCGATGGCGCGTAATCATCACGAAAAATCCTAGAATTGTTTGCCCACATTTCCGGCCGTTTGCGACGTACAGACAGACACTAATGATCCGATGGCACTAAAAAGTGACGGATGTGTGTCTTACAGTCCTACCAACTTCCCACGTGCACGGCTCGTTTAAATTAAACATTCCCGGTACCTTTTGATCATAGGGTATATCAAGAAGTTAATCAGTTATATATTCGCCGTTGCTGCTTACAACCTCTTCCCACCTCTAGACGAATTTGTTGATAACGTTCCGCCAAAGCCCGCCTGGTCTGGTCTCAAAGAAATTACTGAGCCAGATTTTAAGGACCTCTGTGTTGTCGAAGGTAATAATTCACGCCCTTCTGCCATGAAAAAGCTCCTCATAAAAATATCTGCCGCTCGGAATCGGCTTGAAACTGTAGGTCCCCCCATTTGTGGAACAACATCAAGGCGCATACCACAAATAGGAGGAGGAGCTGGGTCAAACACCCAAAAAGGGTGTACGCGCCAATTATATATAACACTTATATATATATAAGACTTTTTTGACAACCTATATAATGTTAAGCACAAATAACTTTTTTCTTTTTTGACATATTTGTTTCTCTCTTTTTGTACGTTATAATTGAATTGCTGGAAATTTATTATGGAACCCTACAGTACAACACAACGCGTTAAATTATCGAGTTTTTCTATTCTTGTCAACGATCAATTTTTTTAACACAGCGTAAATATCGGCAACATTTTAATTCCAGATCAGCTCCCACCGCCTTCGTGATTAGGAGTTTGTCGGTCGTTTTGAGGAATTGGGTTCAGTGGCCGACCGTCCTGGACGAGGTGCCTATTGAAATATTCGCACTGAAGACAACGTGGAAACTGCGCGGCAGAGCGTTGCAGATGATCCATCTGTCTCAACTCGCCGTCGTTCTAGCCAATTGGGCATTTCCAGAACGACATTGCGTAGCATTTTAAAGTTGGATCTTAAGATGTACCCATACAAAATTCAAATTGTGCAAGCACTGTTACTGAAAGACCACCAACAACGACTACAATACGCTATTCGTTTTACACATTCAGGCTCACAAGTTGATTTTTTAAATAATGTTTTGATGTCGGATGAAGCGGATTTCCTTTTAAATAGTTATGTCAACAAACAAAACCGTTGATTGTGGGACTCTGAAAATCCAAGGGCAACACACCAACATCAGTTGCACACATCTAAATGTACTGTTTGGTGCGGTGTTATGGCCACTAGAGTTATCGGTCCATATTTCTTCGAAAATGAGGATGAAACGCCGGAACCGATTTCAGGAGCTTCTTACAGAAAATTGATTGAAAACTTTTTGCGGCCAATGGTGGAGCAGTATCCTAATTTGTGGTTTCAACAAGATGGAGCAACTGCGCATACTGCTAGTCAAACTATGGACCTGCTGCGTCAAATTTTTGGCGAACGTCTGATTTCCAAAAATTCAGATTTCCCTTGGCCACCTCGTTCGTCAGATTTGACTCCATTTTATGGGGATATTTAAAAGACAAAGTGTATCTTAATAAACCAGAGACTATTAGACAGTTGAAGTAAAATATTCGAGATGAAATATTGAGCCTTCAACCAGCAAAGCCTAATAGCAGAAGTCAAGACAGACTTTAATATTGTTTTATAGACGCATTTCGTTTTCAAGACTGACTTGGTAATCTCAACCCAAAAGCCAATATATTTTTTGGTTTTAATTTTAAGTTGCTTCTGCTTTTCTTTGGCGTGGACTTTCCAGGTTAATCATCGATCATGGTGAACTCCAAGATATTTAAAAGTATCGCTTTGGGGGATTTCGGTACCATTAAGTGAAACTTTTGGGCAGTCTCTGCCGGGAAGCTGCTAATTGTAATAATAGCCGCATCATCAGCATATGTTGCCATCTTAATATTGTTTGATACAGGGATGTCGGCTGCGAATATAGCATAGAGCACCGGACCCCAAAACACTTCCTTACGGAAGTCCAGCATTTATAGTTCAAATTGAGGATGCTTCGATTTATTGTTGAACTGAAAAGCGTCTATCACTCAACTATGACTTAAATTTTTGAAAATATTTTATATTTTTTTATATAATTTGGAGTTAAAAAAGAATATTTTGGAGCTTTTAAAGTAAGTCCACACATATCGTAAATAGTATATATCCCTTATTGCTCCCATTCAACATAGCATAAGCAGCTGTCTACTCATATCAGAATCGTGAGAACTTTCGCGAGTTATAGTTTTGCGATTTAATTATATAATAACGGTAACGGTGGCATCATAAATCTCAGTCAACTCGAAGTTCTTCTACACCTCCTCAAAACCACTCAAATTTATGCATAGCAAAACAGACATAAGTCATCTGTAATGTGGCAGCAATAAAATGCCAATTGTACGGTTGCGCGAACATTCAAAAATTATACAATAACGAGTGAATCATAAATCATGAACTGGGTAAAGAGTGGTACGCTGTATTGTGATAGCGGTAACAATAGAAAAGTAGCGCGGATTTGGCAAGAAATTAATGCTAAAACGGATATGCAAAGGGAAAAAATAAAAACAAAGGAGATGTATAAGCACATTGATATTATTATTATAATTTATGTATATATATATGTATGTATGTGTGTATGTATGTATGCATGTGTGGATATGCGCATAAATACATTCGATGAGAAAATCTATAGACAGACATAAATAAGCAATAAATAGATTCTCCACCTTCGCATAGTCATTATTCAATGTCAAGCTTTCAATAACATTTATATTAGGTATGAATGTACAGTAGGCGATCATATTATTATACTCATTTGGAAACAAATTTCCACTATTATAATATATTGGACCATTTCATTCACTTATTTGCTTAGAAAGAAACAAATGAAACTTAATTTAGTACCGAAAAAATGTTATGAATAGCTATATTTTTTTCCTTGATAATATACACTTTTAAATGAAATTGAAATTTAAATTTGAAAAAGGTGATCCAAGAAAAACCGAAAGAATGGTAACTCCTAAACACTCAGGCTGAAAAGCCCATTGGATTCGAAGCTCTGGAAAGTAAAGGGGTAGGTAGTTACGGAGGAAAGGAGAGGAGTGACAAACAGAAAGAGATAGAATAGAATAGAGACAGAGACAGAGACAAAGATAGCTTGTCCTGAGAGAGTTTTCCAGGTTCTTTGGCTAATCTGAAAATATCCTCCGGTTCGTAGTCTTGTTCTAGCAGCCGGCGAAGACACTCACAGAGAAAACGCTCACTGCTATCAAAGTAAGGCAGGCAAATCGAGTTGTCAATGATTCCAATGGTAGTCATATGCATGGGTTGCGTCCTGTATTAATACCAACCAGTTTCTGTTCGGGTTTGTAACAAAATACTTTACAGTTCTGCAGCGTTCTAGACCGGACCATCGCCCTTTATGTAAATTGCATACATTTTTTTTATCGGAACAGTTAGCAAGTTCACCACTCAGACAAAATTAAGTTAATTGTATTGCACTCGGATTTCCTTTTTAATTTTCTTTAAATCTACCTGACCTCTGAAGAAACCCGAGCAGATCCTGTGGTACCAAGGAGCCAAGGTGGTCGCTTCGTAACATATTAGCGCCAAAACCTCAGGACTGATTCAAGCGAAGGACGGTGAGATGCACAGAAAGTGGTCCGCCGTCTCATCCCCCTCTCCACGTGCTGGGCAGAGTGGATTATCTGAGATGCTTGTCTTTTCCATGTGCTTACCCCATAGAAAATGGTCCACCATCGTCCAACCAGCAGCCTACAGTCCCTTCTGCTTAATGACAGGAGGATCTGCGACAGTCGGTCGAACGTGACAGGTAACATGAGTTTTGTCCATCTGCAGCCACTCTCAGCCTGCCAAGCTCACTTGTGGGTTGAAATAACCCGTTTGATAGCCATGGCTTTGATGGCTGCTGAAGAGAGTGGCAAAACGGGGTCCGGGACAAAGAAGTTGGCCTCAGAGCCAATCTTAACTAAAGAGTCAGAGGTCTCGTTACCTACGTTTTCCACCTTTCTCAGGATCTATGTAAGCAACAAGATATTATGTCTACCGATATAGTTCAGCCTGGATTTATAGTACTTAACTGCCCTTGAAATGGTTGAAGAGTTGTCTAAGGCCATGAGCGCTTTTTTGCAGCCTCTGCAGGCATATACAGATCTACCTTTCCATCGGCTTTTCACAACAAATTTGATTCCTTCTTGAGCAGAATACACCTCCGCCTGAAAAACAAATGCATGCATTCCAAGAGCAAAATGTAGTTTTATCCCTCTGGACTTCACGTAAATACCAGAACCGGAACCGTGCTCGTTCCTGGAGTCATCCGTGCGAATGCGAAAACATTGTTTGCGGGGTGCATATTCAAACTAAGCATACAGACGGGCATACATGGTCTCTAATCCAATTCATGATTCCTATAGATCTGACGCCGTAGCCGAATGGGTTGGTGCGTGACTACCATTCGGAATTCACAGATAGAACGTTGGTTCGAATCTCGGTGAAGGACCAAAATTAAGAAAAACATTTTTCTAATAGCGGTCGCCCCTAAGCAGGCAATGGCAAACATCCGACTGTATTTCTGCCACGAAAAAGCTCCTCATAAAAATATTTGCCGTGCGGAGTCGGTTCGAAACTGTCGGTCCCTCCATTTGTGGAACAACATCAAGACGCACGCCACAAATAGGAGGAGGAGCTCTGCCAAACACCCAAAAAGGGTGTACGCGCCAATTATATATATATAGAACTGATTTATTGATTATTTCATTCCCTTTTTATAGATGACGTTCTCAAGAAGAACTTAGAACCACTATAGAAAACATTTTTCTGCTCATATGTACGAGTATTATGCATAGGGCAGAGCACTTGAAAAATACTTTTAATGTAATATTTTTCATTGAATCCTTCTTCTTGTGAAGTCGTCTTATGTATGCGTTGCGGCATGCTGGCAATTCACTTTTTTTAGTATTTTCTGGTACTGGCCCAATTTAGTCTTATTTATAGTGGTTCAGTCAAATTTTGAACTTTGGTGTATCAAGGAACTTTTAGTAAAATTTTGCGACAAATATTTTTGTGATACATTTTAACCCTTTATATCACTTAAGGGGACAGATAGATACCTAAAATTTCGAAAAAAAAAATTTTTTTATACAATTTTAATATAATCCTTTAAGAATATTTCAAAAAAATTTTAGAACGTAAATTTAAATATTTCTTGTATTATAGATCGTGATAACTCTATTCTTTGAGTTCGAGCGCTGGGAGAGGTATAGTTACGTTGCCGGCTTTAGATGCGTTTTTCTCAAAACTATATTTTTAGAATTGGCGGACGCGACAACTCGAAAAGTTATTGACCGATCTCCCTGAAATTGTGCACAGATCTTTTTTATGATATTACTATCTATGTGAACTTACAATTTTTCGAAAATTTTTCAAAAAATAATTTTTTCGAAGCAAAAATAGTAGGAAAATTCGCCCCACAATTAATTTTTTTTTTTTTTTGGAAGCATTTTATTCCGCGATTTTTTTTTCTTTTTTCCATTTCTGTTTAATTCGTATAGAAATTATGACATTAACAACCAGAAACTGTTTGGTTTTTGGTATTCAGGTCACTGACGTCGATGCTACAATGCCCGCCGATTGAGAAGCCCCGCTTCGACCTTCCTGGATGAATTGAGTGTACATCCGCCATTTTGTATGATTAAAATAAAATAAAAAAATGTTTAAATTATTTTAATGTATAAATATACTGTATGCCATTTTTGAAAAAAAATATATTGACATCTTCTTTTTTAAAAATTTTAATGAAAATCAGGGAAAATATGGCCGTTTACAGGTATCTGTCCCCTTAATATATGTAAGTACCTTTTGCACTTTCCGAACAAATAAACAAAACAGGACAGGCCCATACATGGAAGAGTTGGGTTAAAATGCTCCACAAAAATGCTTTCGGTTATTTTTTGCATACACTTGTGGAACATATCAGTTATCTAAAATGTATAGATGCCGATTTACCATAAGAAGAGCTAAAGGGTGAAAAAGTTGATTACACTAAAATTCTAATATAAACTTTCTATATGTCGATATAAGTTAATTTTTTGTATCCCCTCTATCAGAATCAGTGCAACTTTCTACTCCGCTACTCGACATTGTCAATCGAATTGGGATCTGAGGACTTACAGACTAGTGCAAGATGGTTATCTTCTTGTATTTTTCTCAAGACCTCCGATACATATTTCAAAAAAAAATACGCATGAGTATAATAATTCATCCACTTACTGCATATACACTTATACTTATAAATATGTATGTAAAAATATATACTATAATTTATATGGAATCAATATAAAGTAACGAACATAACAAAAAGGGAGCAATAAACTTACATTGTAATTTTTCATCCAAGTTTCCCTTCGATGTCACGGATAGGGCGCGTATGAATTCCTCAAATTCTATTGAACCATCCTGTGTTGTGTCCGAATAGCAGCAATTTTCACATAGTCCAGAAGCAGTGGCAGGCATCGATAGATAAGCAAATGTGAATAGAAAAAAACAGGAAGGAGTGAACAAAGAAACACAGAAAGAGAGATAAAATGAGACAAAATATGAAATGAGAAATAATGCATCATAATTTGTGAAATGCCAGCGCGTGCCGTAATGAGAGCGAAACGGATTGGGCACACACAGACACGCTGACCAACACAACAACAACAGCAAAACGAAACATTATTCATTCACACAACCTCACAACGCATTTTTCTACGGTCACTTACATGTATGTATGTATGTGTGTGTACATATTTATGTGTATAGAGTTCACAGTGTAGCGCCAAAGTAGCTGCGAGCCACATACAAAGTTACATAATTAGCTCTGCTGACCGAAATTAATCCATAAATCAACAGACTGTCCCTAGACACTGCGGCTGCAGCAGACACTCGCATGGAATAAAGTCAAATCAGCAACAGCCAAGCTACTCTGAGCGCACTTAATCCAGGTGGCCATATGGAGGGTCGCAAGTTGTGGCTAAACAAGTGAGTGGTGCTTATAACTTATTTACGGATATACTTAAATTCATACTGAGCAAACATGGCATTTTTTTGTGTACACTATTAGTTGTGAATCGGAAAAATTTACCTCACACGAAATATTAAAATAAATTTAAAATTTTATATAAAATTAACCCTTCCACTACAAGTTTTTAATGAGTAGCTTTAAAAATCCAATTATTTTTATTGGTTCTAGGAATATAAAAAAAATTAATAAAAATTTGCCCTAAAATATGAATAAAAATATTACGTATGGTAAAGAAAAATGCTACGTTTTTTATTATGTTTTATATTTGAATATTTATTTGTCTTAGTGCTAAAAATACAAAAAAAATCATTTTTTTTCAATTAATACAATAGTTTTACTAAAAACAGTGTTTGGAGGATTAGAAAATAAATTGGTTTTCTTTTCGAAACTTACTGCATTAACTATTTGCGTAAACAATCTGGCGCAAAATTAATCATCCGTTTTTTTTTTTTTGACTAATTTTTTGCTAAATAGAAATAATATTCTGAGTACTGGAAATCTATCTTTGTTTTGACTTTTGCGCGCTCCATTGCTTGTATGTTTGTTTACTGCAGCTTTCTACTTCCCAAGTGTAAAATATGACACCATTTGCAAAAGTTAAGAATCTTCCGATAGGATCATTAATTGTTTAATATATTTTTATTTTTTTAATTTTTTTTTGGTGCAATTCCAATGTTTTTTTATTTTTTTTATTTTTATATTTTCAGCATAAATATTTGTGCTCCGCACGTGTCCCTAACAAAACAATTGCTCATCAATTACTTTCAACTTATCGCATTTTTATTCCCTCTTGGAATCGTTTTCTTTCATTTCGTTTATACTCTAATTATTTCCGCCTTCGTTTTTCCGTTCCTTCTTAATTATAGATATTGGCGTTTTTCCAGCCCAGGCATTCATTCCCGCCATTTCATCGATATGTCTTTGCCAACAAGAGTGGCATTCATACATATCGGTGTATGTGTATGTGAGTGCTTGCATGTCTTATATATTTGTGGTTTGTGGCGTTAAACCCGCAATTGGTATGGAATTAGTTAATTAAATAATTGTAGCAACCAGAAAACCACTTCGCATCGCAACAGATAGCGAAATTGAAATAAAAGGCAAAGTGTCAAAATGAACGATGTGCGTCGGTATGTATAATATTAATTAATGTTAGAATCGAGTGTGGGTTGTGCGGAGAAGGGAAATTTGTCATAAAAGAATAATGCAATACGCCAGGAGGAATGAATAGCTAGTTTTGTTCAAGGCAGTATTGATTTAAGCAAAATGTAAAGAGATTAAAGCAATTAGCCACAATGAGTATGAAATAAAAAATAACAGTAATAAAAAAATAAAATAAAATTATAAGTAATGAGTCCTATTAAAGAGAGATTATATTTGATTGAATTTAAGAATTAAGTTTAGAATTTTCTAGTAACTGATAAAGTCGTTAAAGGAAATTAAAAGGTTATTACATAGTGGCAACGAAACCCGGATAGATGGAGAAGGAAAGGGAAATTATGTACCTTCTGCTCAAATATAAACGAGACGTTATCAATAAAACGGTCCGCGGATGACATATGGCAAAAATAAATTTTTTGTTTTTTGGTAGGACTGTTATAAGCTTACATGGCAAATTTCAGCGTGATATGTCACATAGTTTGTTTTCTGTGCTACTGTAAACAAGTCAAGCTCGACTTTAAATATCGGAAATCAGGAATTGATATCACTAGAGTGTACCCTTCCACCAACCTTACCCTAGAAGTACTCTACAATATTAAGCTCAAGGCTTTTCTCTGAGGTATCTGCCATTTTAAGACAATTCTAGACCAGACTGTTTCAACACAAGGCAGATAGAAGTGAAAGACGGTATCTAAACCAACTCACTCAGACCTTTGCTAATCCATTTAGATACCACAGAAGCAGTTTATCTAATACTCTTCGTTAAACCATATTGTTTCTAGTGCAACCCCTTTGATCAGGCTGACACTAAATCCTTAAGGTTGCACCATCATTCAAGAACGATGAGCCTGAGCTGAAGCATCTAAGCCTAGTGGCATGCCTAGCAGCGACAGAGGAGATGTCTGACAGACTCCTTCTCATTCTTGCAGCTCTGCAATAGGGGAAATGAGATACATTCAATATTTGCCCATGTCGACTTAGGAGGCATTATAGTTATTTGTGTTTAAAATCACATGACAAAATGAAAAAATCTCTAGTATTGCGTCTACTCTCTTTTAAATTTGAACTCACGATATCCAAAAGTCCAGTTATATTAATATTATACCGTCGATAAAAAGAAACTTGCATGAAACTCATTTATTCATTTCTTAATATTTTCACAAAATATGGTAGCATTTATTTATAAAAACTAAAAAAGCTTTTCATACGGAAAACTAAGAGAAAAATGCAATTTTCGATGGCAATATTTTGAACATACAACAACATTATGGCGAGGCACTGAATCATAGGTGGATACACTCAAAGGCTAGGCGTGCAAATACATTACTTCTGCAAAAGCTGTCGAGACGAAGAGGTAGAGATGATTTTGACCATTTGTGCCACCGTGCTGCTCTATTCAGATGCAGATTTTCCATTTTAGGTCGACATCTTTTCAGTAAATTATAAGTTCTAAGTTCGGTGAAAATCAAGGACCTTCTTTAGCTTATGAGAGTTTCACTTTGATGCTGGAAAGACCAGGAAGAGTTCCCCACGCGGTATCGCAATGGGTTAGAAGCCTGAGTGTGTCATATAGTGGACAAATATTTCAACTTAACCTAACCTAACCCATCTAATTTTTTTATTTTTATTTATTTCAGACAATATACTTCGAGGCAAAAGGCAAATTAAGGAAATAAAAATAACGGTTTAAAATACATCGATCACTCGAGGTAAATCATACAAACATTTAAACAGTTCGGGGTAGTGTTGTTAGGCTCGTAGTTACAATAGCTACTACACAGTTAAGGAGCTCCTAATATTTATTAATTTGTTTAGTAAATCTAGAAATACAAGGTCTTGCAGACTACATAGAACTCACAGTATTTGTAAGAATTACGTATATGTACATATTTCGTAACTATTTAAATAATTCTTTGAATGATAATTTGAACTTACATTTCGATAGAAAAAAAAAACAGAAGATATAAAACTTGATATTTGGTTAACCTCATGCACTGTTCTAATCAAGGGTGCTTTCGAGCCATAAACAGTTCTTACCCAATCTTAGACGAAAAAATCATGAATCCGAAGATTTTTTCGAGGTATGTAGGTATGTGAAAATGAAGTAAAAATAAGAAAGAAGATTAAGAGTAGAAGCTAGACAAATATCCCATTTATATATAATATCGAAAACAAAGCAGAGTGAAATTATACTTCTTCTACTTTGTAACGATTTAAAGTTTAGTAATGCACACCTTGCGTGGTAAGAAAGAATCGGATCGGATCAGTGAAGTTCAAAGATCTGAGTGCAAAACAAAGGAATTTCGTTTGAATACGTTCAAGTCTATTGAGGTGGCACTGACGATATGTCCCCCAAACAAAGACGGCTTACTCCAGCTTGGGTCGTATGAGTAAAGTAAATCGTGACTTTAAAATGTATGGATCCGTAAAATTGGAAGCGAATGAAGGCAAGTGTAGGTTCCGATTTGGTGGTGCCAAAATTCAAATGCCCAAGAAACTGAAAAGTGCAGTCAAAGATTACTCCTAAATCAAGATTCTCATTAAGAGTATTTGGATGCGAGTTCTTTAAAAAATATGAGGTGTATTATTTCCTGATCATCAGTAAAGTGCGGCAGTAGGTGTTCAAGCAACGAGGAATCGAGAATTGGGCAAAAAATGGGATCCTGGAACGATTTAGAGCCATGAGGAGAGAACTGATTGATCCAGCTATACAAACAGAAGACAATGCCAACATTTTTCGGACGAAGATATCTGAAACACATAACGCATCGGACTACGCAACTGCTCATAAGGTAAAGAAGACTCAAACTTGACACCTCGTGTAACCTTTCCTACCACTGTTCGCTAGATTTGTGGCCATCTTCAAGATTTGACTTTCTTTTTAAATATTTAGACAGTTTTTGCATAAATAAATCGTGAGATTAACTGTGCCTGACGCCTCATGTCTCGCTTCAAGATTGCATATTTTCGAGCTATCCAATTGGGGTAGAGTAAGTACATTAAGTGCTTGGGTGCAAATGTACGTAAAAGTGTATTGCTTTTTATAGATATTTTTAATAAAAAAGTTATTTTTGACTATTTATATTATTTAAATATTTTATTATTATATTTCAGTATTTTATACTTTTTTTATATTCGAGTTTAAATATTTATATATTTTAACTTGTCTATCGCAAAACTTAAGTATCAACACTCATTTTATACATTTTATTTAAAACTACACAACTGCAACTTACACTAATTTATTGCAAACATCTGTGAGCGCTAAAAAATTTCAAATTAATTTCTGGAGTACCTGCTTACAACACCGTGAACGAAAGAAAAATAACGAAAAAGACAAGTAATCACACATTTTGCAGCCTTTTTTCTTTTGTTTGTCTGAATTCCACAACAAAATAAAATTCCCGCTAAACTAACAGTGTACTTCCACCACCTAATCACGCCAGTAGCTTACCGCCACTCTAACTCAATCTTACGTATTTTATCAAAGTAAGTCACACCCACTTCTGTAACTTGAGTAACAAATCCACTCAAATCATATCCGGGTCGCGAAGTTAAGCTTTTCGCTTTTATTTTGCTTAAAACATTTATTTTCGCTTGTTTCTTGTCTACTCCTGATTGCATGTAAACATATACTAAACCCTTCGACCGCAAGTTTACCGCCAAGTGGATGCTGCGCGCGGTAGCATAGGATGCTTGACGCTCAACGCAGGACTTAACAAAATTTCATTGCATCAAGTTATTTCATTTATCAACATCAGTCATTCACTATGCAACTTTTTTGCACTAGCATTCGCACACTCACACACACGCAAATTGTGTTTTGTATATAGAATATAAGTGATATACGTAGATGTCTGTGAAGTGGATTTATTTTGATACTTACATTATTCTCGTCGAAAACTCGAAACACCAGAGAAGCAAATTTACTGGGATCTCCTTGTGGGAAGAATTGTTTGTAGATTTTAATAAAACCCTATAGCAGCGTATGTATGGTATATGTATGCCAGTGTGGGTGTGTGCATGTGAGAGCATTACAAATGTAAGTGGTTTTTATAGTAATCATAGTTGTTGTTCGTGCACGCATTTGTATAAGTCACAGTTTTGTGGCGAGTAAGTGAGTTAAGCGCAGATATTAAATGTTGCGTATACGCCGTGGAGCGCACAGATGCAAAGCGCAATCATATAATATGCGACACAAATGAAAGCAAGCGATAGTGTGCATTGTGTATGTATGTATACGTTTCACATATAGTGGCAATATGTTTTATAAAGTGTGTAAGCGTGTATATGTGATACACCGTACGTGAAGGCGTTCAAGAATGTTAAAATGTTTTTCAAGCGCGGCGCAAACACGCCAAAGGCGACGGCACACGATACCGAGCGGAAGCACGGAGTGATAAGGAAATCAGCAGAGTGGTAGTGTGGCAGTGTGGCAGTGACAGTAATGGTGGTGGTGATGTTGATGATGATGGCGTCCACAGCCATGGCAGTGTATCCACAGCGACAGCAACAGCAAAGCCGGCAATTCATTTGAAGGCGAATGACGGACATATAATTTTCCAGCGCGCAGCAACATCGTTCGTTATAGTTTTTGTTGATACCGTTCATGTTGTTTTTAGTGATGGTGTCAAAGTTTTATGACCAGTTGTTTGTGTTTCAATATTGCAGATTTTATTGCGCAGAGAAATGTTATTAAATTGA
>JAYXIM010048268.1:0-46905 GCA_037575425.1 Anastrepha fraterculus | reverse complement strand
CTTGAGTCAATTACAAGTTTGAGTTGTTCTTGAAGCTGCTTTCAGTAAGCAGCTATGCCCTGTAGGTAAGGCACACATGCACAAAAATGTACTTATATATATTTATATATATATGTGTGTGTGTGTGTGTGTGTGTCTATGTATGTGTACACCTATACATGTGTGCTTGTATATTAACATATCAATTGCTGTGTATGCCCTCTCACAAATATGTAGCTTCCCTCATTGTATGTTAGTATACTTCTAGGCGCCAGCTGGCCGCGTTTGCGAAACTCACCATGTCTGCACACGCTATGTCTGTGTGTCCGCGTGTGTGTTGGAAATTCGTGACTGTGGTGAAACGTGCTCACCTCGAAGCAACTGCCATGAGCAATAACCAAGACAGCAAGCATTCATTCGCACACTACAAAACATTAATTTTCTTAAGTTTTCAACAATTTATCTTATGATTTCTGATTCTGTGCTAAAGAAACTAAAAATGTCTGTATGTGGTTATTTAACAATTAATTTTTATTCGTAAATATACAACTTTTTCTTCACTTTTTCACACCTTTGCTGTTTTATTACGCGCACTTTTATTTTGTTTATTGAGTTTTTACCAATTGATAAAGTGCTTGCGTTTGAATTCTATTCTTAATTTCTTAAAAAAGATGCACCAGTGCTCAAAATAATAGGATTGCGAAGAAGTACACAGTTTGAACTATTTCAATTTTGTTCCAGTTTTGATTTTTTTTTACTTTCTATAAAAGTTAAGCATATTCTACAAAACAAATCATATAACTCTGAGCGCAAAATTTGGTTGGTACAAAATTCACATTGTTTCATTCGCAAAATTTCAAAAAAATATATATCCAAACTTCCAATATATATGTCATAGTGAAACACCGGAATCTGGAGAATGTCGACTTTCACCGGTGAATGTCAACATTCACATAATCGTTTGGTATATGTATGTCCGAAATATTTGCTAAATACCCGTATTTCTGACTTACACCGGTAAGTTTTGACATTCACCATGGTATATGGTTAAAAACGCCGCAAGGATAACGTAACTTTTTCGCTTCTCTTTCTGAAAGAGTCCCTTGCATTTACAACTGCATTTATTTGTAGAACACTTCCTTTTGCAATGACAGCGTCTATAGCCTTGTCCCCCGCTTCTCGAATTAGCTGCAGCTATTTCTCTCAGCGACATTTCTTGAAAAGACTCTCATCTATGGAAAGTAACTTTTCTTTACAAATTACGAACTGATTACGTGTGTAAAGCTGCTTGCGGGTACCATTTTGATTTGCCAGTTTATAGTTTGTATCCGTACATTATAACGAATTTGAGACGGAGGAAATTGTTTTTGTGAGGCTCGTAACATTTTTATTGCTTGCAGTATAAGATTTTATTTCACGACCGCTCTTTTTGTAGAAATCAGCTCGTATTTTTCAGACAGCATTTTATGTGAAGACGTTGTAAGCTGTAGGTCCTCTTCAACATTTTCTTTAGAATATGGTTTTCGTTATGACTACCGCTCAATTTTTCTTTATAAGCATTAAGAGTTTCTTCAAGCTGTTCTTCGGTTTCAGAAGTATTGGCAAATTCTTGAAGTTATTCTTCAGTTTCAATATTTGCGATTTGTTCGCCAGGCAATAAAGACGATGCTATGCCTCTTTTTGGCTTAACGCCAAAAATCGCTTCATAAGGACTTTGGCGTATTCGTTCGTGATGTGTAGTGTTCTTGGCAAATTGAACAAAGGATAAACCATCTGACTATTTATTTGTATCGTTATCGTTCATCCATGCAGTTAGCATATTCTGTATATCCTGATTAGTCCTTTCAACTAAGCCTTGTGCTTAACTGTGAAGAGGCTTTCCATGAACTATTTTAATATCTTTTGCACATAGCACATTTTTCGGATTTGACTTGATTAATAAATTATCTGTCATTATCTGATTGCAATATTGCTGGTGCACCAAATATTAAAAATATTGACAGAATGTGATGCGCTACTTCCTCAGCTCTTATAGTTGTCAAAGGTCGTAGCTGGACAAACTTAGTTAAATGATCTTGATACACCATTATGAACTTATATTCGCCATCTCTTTTTGACTGCAGATCTATCAGATCAACTTGACATCTTGAGTTTAATTCAGAACTAACCATTGGCTTCAGAAAAATACCTTTTTTAGGTGCACTGTGTTTCATTTGACACTGTTTGCATAAATTTAAATACAACATTACAACTTCATATCTAATATTTTTGAATTTAACTTGCAAATCTTTAATCATACGTGTTCTTCCTCCGTGGTCTATTCTGGTGTGAGTTTCATGTATGTAGTATACTGCAAAATTCTTTATTGGTAACATAATACTGTATGTTTGTTTCTCCTGGTTTTAATGCTACAATAAACTTCTCTTCATCATTAATTTTGAAAACATCAAAACGTTTTAGTTGTCTGTAATCCAAAGGTGTCTTGCATTTAATTTTAGCAGAAACCACTTCAAAAACTATTTCAGAATACTTTTCTTGAGAAAAATAAAAACAATTGTCTTCTCTTTTAACTTTTCAAGAAAAAGATCACGATTTACTGCAGTATTCATTTAGTATAAATTAAGGTATCGGAAGCGTTGTCAAAGCTTGCATAATACTGACACAGCAAGTCACTTGTTTTTTGATTCTTTTGTTTTTTACCTCCACTAGAGCATATCTGTGATTGTCGACACACACCGGAGAGGGTCCGAATGTACTACAATGTAATGAAATATTCGATATTTCACCGACATTCATCGGTGCAAGTCGACATTATCCTATTTCGGACATTCTTGGTAAAATATATACATATATATATTTGTTTTTTAAGAGTTTCTACGCAGTTTTTTAGCCATCTAATATTATTTTGGAGAAGTGCAAGTTTTAAGTAGCTGAAAATTCCCGTTGATTTTTGACATTATTTTTCTTTGAGGTCGTGAATATTTTCTTCCATACAAAAGGCCAACCTTTTTTTTGTTTTTTGAAAATTTCTATAAAAATTCTGATTACGCAGTTTTATAGCCCATTTAACATTAGTGCAATTTTAAGTAGCTCTAAATTCTCGTAAATTTTTTTTTATTTCTTTTTTTCGCAGAATTGGTGCGCATTTCCTTTTTCTTCCAAAAAAAAAAACTTCCGATGTGCCCTTTAAATGGAAGAAAGTTCTCAGCATGTGACCCAAAAAAAATATCAAAAATCAGCACGATTTTTGAACGGCCTCACACCCATATTGTACTTTACTAAAACTGAATGGACCATAAAACTGAATACATTGAAATTGTCAAAAGATTCTGATTAAACCTGCACACATTGAAGTTATCAAAAGATACTGATTAAAAAGTAGAAAATTGGAAGATTTTAATAAAATTTTTTTTTTTTAATTTGTGAAATTTTTGCGAATTTTGTACAATACTTGGAGTTTTGAGCTATGTGATTTATGTACAAGTTTAAGTAGCTCCAAATTCTTGTTAATTTTTGCCTTTTTTTGTACTTAGGTTGTGAGCATTTTCTTCTATATAAAAGGCTTCCCGCATGTGGTACCATTACCTATGGAAGAAAATTCTCAATATGGGATGTAAAAAAATTCTGAAAAATCAGCGCGATTTATGAACGACTTCAAACTTACAGTTTATGATACTAAAATTGAGCGGATCATAATAGTGCATACTTTGAACTTTTCTATAGATTCCGATTAAAAAATAAAAAAATTGAATTACAATTTCTTTTAATTTGTGATTTTTTTGTGAATTTTGTACAAACTTTGGAGATTTTTGTTATTTTTTTCTTTTTTCCACCATACTTTTCTTCTATGATTTTCTAAAAAAAAATATATATATACAAAAAAACTTTAAAAATTCGCAATTCCTCGCGCTCCTATTATTTTGAACACAGGTGTACACACATAGATATAAATTGAGTAATATCTACATAATAATCATAAAAAATGCAAATTTTGTTGAAAAGCAGCAAATAAGAGTACTTAACAGCATGTGGCCTTCATATTCATAGAAAAGGAATTTTTATGCTTTCTAAGATGTTTTGCCAAAAAACCAATAGAAAATAAAAACTAAATTTATTTTATACTCATCTCAAAAATAGGTACAAAGTGTGGTATTATTTGGAAATATACACTGCATAGCGGAATAGCAAAATTATCAACTGATAAAAAAATTACAGCTTGTGATGTTCTTCGGTTATCTCTCAAGCAAAAATATTTTACATATAAGGAATCAATAAAATATGAGTTGTTATTTGAAGAGAAGTAAAAATATTCTTAAACTCTATACGAAAATTTTCCTATAACTCGAAGTGTACCTTTCTATGCACTTCCCCATATCAGGGTTGGGCATTTTTGCATTACCACTAAATTGTCACTGAAAATTTAGTGATAGGGCAACCTATCGCAGAAGCTCTCAACTTCCATTGTAGAGAACAAACTATGTTACTGCAAAGGTTTGGAAAATATTTTCGTTTGCACTCTGACTCCTGGGATGCACTTCGTGTATCATCCCCGATATCAAATTAAAATTTATAAAGTGTTGCGCTTTCCAGCAAGTCATATACTCTAGATGATGACCAAAGGGTAGGTTAGGTTAGGTTGGTACGGTTGCCCAAGGAATGAGCGCACTTGGACGAGGAAAAACGGTTTCGTCCTTTGTGGTACCATTATGAAGGAGGTGAGGTGAGACAGGAAGACCGATGGGATGCGGGAAGAGGGCGGGGAGAGGGGGTGCTGGGATGGTTGGAGGGTGGATTTAGATTGTGTGGACTACGAACGATGACTGCGCTGTGTTTGCGTCAACCGCTTTTTGCTGCTGATGAAATTCATCACATTTTTAATGTCAGCGCCAGCTATATCAGCAGGCGCAGCAAAGAAGTAAGAGCCAAGATGTCTGGATCTTAGCCCCGCTAGGGCAGGGTAGCTAAGGAGAAGGTGCTGGGATGATTCCACCACATCCTCCATGCATCCATCGCAAAAGGGAGCTTAGGTAATTCCAAGTCTCACAGCATGCATTCCACGCACATAGTGACCTGTGAGAAAACCCACGAGATTCGAGAGCTGGTATTTTATCAACCTCAGAAGCTCGCCTGAGCGTCCCCGGTCCACACGTGGCCAGAAGGACTTCGCGTCCTTACAAGTTTGTGTACGTGCCCAGAGCTCGCTGAGTTGGCGCGATGCCTATCTTTCCAGGAGCAGACCGCAGGGAGTCAGGGGGGTCACAATTCTCTCCTTTCGCGGGCACATCACCTAACATGTCCCTTGTCTGGCCAGCTCATCCGCCTCGCAGTTTCCCGCAATGTCACTGTGACCAGGAACCCAGATGAGGTTAATGTCAAAGAATTCGGACGCAGTCGAAAGTGAGGTCAGGCATTTCTTGACCAGTTTCCAATGCACCGTCACTGACCCTAGGGCTCTTATTGGTGCTTGACTGTTGGAGTAAATATTTACTTTCCGATAGGAGAAGCAAGTAATTGCAGCCTTCCATAAATGTTACTCGAATTTGATGAGGAGTTCACAGGTACATATTCGATTAAAGGAAAAAAACCTGCGAAATTTTTGTAAATAACTTTTTTTCTAGATGAAAATCCATGTATAAGGTACCAAGCGGACCTATAGCAATCGAAGTAATTTTGTACTGGAATGTCGATGATAGGGCATTGACGGTTTATATAGTAGTGAAGAAGGTGAAGTAAAATGGGCCCCACATCAAATTCTTACAATAAGTGATGAGTTTTCCTTTTACTCATATTAAAAGAAATTGTTGGGTGAAATTTACCACAGCGAGTAAGTAGTTTATGTAAGTAATCTTTTACATAACAAAAATAATCAAAATAAATTTTTTACATACATAATAGCTACAACCTAGGTTGAAGGCAAGTGAATTTACGCTCTATTTTTTTGTTTGTTTTTGAATAATTATTTTTTTTTTTTACTTTGGTGAAATACTAGCAATGTGTTCCAGTGGTCGAAAATTAAAGAAAAATGAGTTGGAAAATGTTTAGCTGATCTGCAGTTAGAGCTCAATATTGGCTTCTTCTAAAACTCAAAAAATTATCCAAACTTTGAAACGCTATAAATCATACGACCTTAAGGCGAGTTTTTATAAATGCTATTCTGACTTTCTGCGGCCATCGTAGCTGAATGGGTTGGTACGTGACTACTATTTGAGAGTACCTAGTCTCGAGTCTCCTTGCATGAGACAGTAAAGTGAACTACAAAGCTTTTTCTAATAACTTTCGCCCCTCAGTAGGCAATGGTAAATCTCTAAGTGTATATCTGTCATGGAAAAGCTCCTCATAAAAAACAATTTGCAGATTCACGTACGTCAGTATTTACAAATACTATCAGTTTTCCGATAGGGTGACTAATTTTGCGGCACCTTGTATAAGCAACTCGTCGCTAATAAAAGACTTTGGTACAAAGAAAAACCCAACAGTAGCCGTTAATAATTTGAATAAGCCCCGAAACATGGGCTGGAAAAATCTGATATATCTTGATGGCAGTATTTTTGGTCCAGTCCGTAATAAAATTGACCGCTTGGTATCAAGTAGCGATGAATAGTTGCGAAATTGGTTTGTTTCCTAATTTCAATTTGAATTTTATGTGTACGCCAATTTCACTATTTTCACTGTAAACTAATTTTTGTGATTAAAATTTCTTGTTTTTGTTATAATAATACGTCTGTAATATGGATTTGATTATTTTTCTTTTTATAATTTTTTTTTAAATTGTGGAACATATCGCCAAAATTTATCTTATGTGAAATTCATTTTTTTAAGGATTTTTTGCATGCTTTTCTAAGTTGGGTGTATTTTTATATAATATACCATGGCCCAATGTCATTCTTATACCTGAAGCGCGCCCTACATTGCGTATGAGTAACTTAACATTCCACCAAATCCAATTCTTGCATATTCAAAGCTCATCAGCGCCACCATTGATAAAGAAATTGATATGATATGCAAATTTCGTTCAAATCACATGCTACTGGATGAATGAATACAAGCATTGGCCGTTACATATCCACTTTTACTTAGATGCTAACAACAAGGCCAATCATAGGAACAGAATCACCAAAGATATCCTTGCGAATTCAAATTGAAAGCTCGCTCAAAAAAAATTAGCTCTCGCAATTATTCCAAACTCTTTGAGCGCAAGAGCTGAGAAGAAAAACTAAAACTCATTAAACATTCGTTGAGCAGACTCGCCGCGACTGCTTCGTTAATTGCGAGTGGAAAGTCACTGTTATTACGAACATCAAACGCAGCTGTTAACTAACTGTTGATGCGCTGTTACCACAATTTCAGCAACACAGCGAAATTAATAGCCAACAGCTTGAGTGAGTTGGGCATGTATGTGTGTTAACTTAGTCGCTATGTTAGTGTGTGCGTGTTAAATGCCCTTTAAAACTACACACACACACACATACGTATATGAATTACCCATTATAAATCTCTGTTAACGCATAAAACATCTTAAAGACCAGCACGCGCTAACCTAATAAAAATCAACAAATACAAATAAAACACAAAAGATTACAAGGTTCGGTGTTCTTAGCTGTTTAAAATAGCAACAGTAACTCAATTAATAGAGCGGCTGCCTCAACTGGCTGACAAACATGCCGGCCATCGATGGCTGCTCGACTCCCTGGCTTTCTTACTTACACTTCGGCCTCTATGAAAATCGAACTAACCGCGCGTATCGAATGCAAACTCAACCCAAGTAAAAATGTGAAAAAATAATCAACTTTGACGGTGAGTTTTTTGCTGCTTGCCGCTGTTGTTGCCACTGAGTTTTGCGTTTGTTGTGGGCGTTTTGTTGCGTGCAAGCAACTTCTGCTCTTGCGGTTGCCAGTCTGGCCAAAGCAGCTCATGTTTCAGAACACACAGACGCGCGTGTGCATAGCGTAGACTGAAGTACTCATAAGGCCTTGTGTTGCGTTATTTGTTTTTTATCAGTGCCTTGAGGGGTAGCAAATTTATATGTCGTATGTTTTTCTTGCTGCAGCTTTTATTTATTATTGCCCTATTGCCGCTGGCTCTAGTAGCTCTGCCTCGATTTCAACCATTTTATATGAATTTTCTTTTTTATTATATCGCTACAGAACATTTTGCTGTTGTTGCGATACATTGCTGTAGAAATTTTTATCAATGGAAATTTATCGTAGTCGCAAACATCCCAACAACTGAATTTTATTGCGTGTACAAAATGTTTTTAAGGTTTTCACGTTGCCCAATACTTCGATAGTGGAGGCGAAGTAAAATGACGTAAGCCAATAATGTCTTGTATTTCATGTTGGTTGTTTTAGTGGTCCTACAACAGCAAGAATAACACACAGTCAATTGGAAGTTATGTTTAGCTTCAAGTTTTGATAAAGAAACCATATCGGCCTGAATAATTTTTATTTATATAAATATTTATTATTTGAGCAATCTTCGGTATTTCCTGTAATAAAAAGGCGTCATAGATATAGCGGAGCGAAAAAAGACCCATCAGCTTCGTTGGATGCGCCACGTCGTTCGAATGGATACAAACGCTCCAACTCTTAAAGTGTTCGATGCGGTTGGTGGTAGCAGGGAAAGAAGAATGCCTCTGCGTTTGACAGATCAGGTGGAGAAGGACTTGGCTTCACTTGGTTACTGGTTAGCACGAGAAAGAAATGGCTGGCACTCATTGGTCAAAATCGGTTCAGAGGTGTTCGCGCCTGCCAAACAGGAAAAGTAAATGAAGTAGTAAATTGGAGCTAAAGTGATTGCGCAGAATGAATATCCAGGGACGTTAAACTAAAAATAGTGTAATTTTTTTTCTCGATATATTTCACTTAAAGCTTAGTCCTGACAGAGGCTTTTTGGCCACAGCAACATTCTGGATTCAAATAAAAGGTCAGACTGCGTAATTCCACGTGGTATATTTGGCTAAAAGACTAGCGTCATTAAAGAGCAAAATGGACGGGAGAAAGGTCTACCATTTATACAATTTAATCTCCATAAATCTTTCAGACACACAAATTACTGTAGAAATCTGTACTGCAACAAAATCAGCTCAATTGGCACTAGAATCAACTCCTGTTAATACTCATTCACAGCATTTTTATTGATAGTGAAGTGGCTATAAAAGCAGTTATGGCTCCAGGACTAATTCGGAATGCATTTAATAGTGCAGATCCAAAATGGATGAATTCTGCGGAAATAGGCAGGTCACTATTTATGGGATACCAGGATATAAAGGAATAGAGAGGAATAGGAA
Source organism: Anastrepha fraterculus (assembly GCA_037575425.1). Taxonomy (NCBI): domain Eukaryota; kingdom Metazoa; phylum Arthropoda; class Insecta; order Diptera; family Tephritidae; genus Anastrepha; species Anastrepha fraterculus. The sequence goes on along the minus strand of JAYXIM010048268.1, from coordinate 37,640 downwards.
ATGAGTGAGCTGAAGAACTCACCAAGGCAGTTATTCGCTTGCCGAGATTACGCGCGTCAGACATATACCTATCCTTCTCCTTTGGCCAACAAACCTGAATGAGGAGCTATCGCTAGAAGCTCAGTCAACATGGGAACACTCAACCTCGTACAAAATGGCGAAAAATTATGTTAAGAACTTGAAATACCAAAGCTGCAACTTTATTTTATCACTCTCTATAAAATAAATTTTATTTGATCACTCTCCTCAGAAACTTTGGGTTCATCCCCCTGACAACGGACCAGTGTGCACCCTCGCTTAGACCAAGCGCAACTTTCTCCACTCATATTCCATCAAGGGAGGTGTGGGTCAGGTGCAACACTTGGGGACAGGTCTTAGTTAACCTGTTCACGGATGGCACAAAATTGGACGGTCCAGCTGGAGGAGGAGTATTATGCAAAGAGCTCCCCATCAGACTCAAATTCAAGCTACCGAATCACTGCAGTGTCTTCCACGCAGAGGTGGCCGCAATCAAAGAAGCAGCTGATTGGCTACACTCTTAAGTATGCATTAACTGTCAAGAAAGTAAATATTTACTCCGATAGCCAAGCGACAATTAGGAATCTGAGCTCAATTATGGTACATTCGAAACTGCTCAGGGAGTGCCAGCACTTTCGACTGCGTCCAAACTCTTTGACGTAAGGCTAACCTGACAACCTGCGCTCTACTCCTAGAAAAATTAGCTTCGCGGCAACTCATATAGCGCTGATCAAGTACTCAAACGTGTAAAGAGCGAAATTTTTCTGGCCACGGGTGGATCGGAAGCGATTGAGGGATATTCTTGAGCATCTTCGTTTTCACTTCTTTCTTACGCCTGCTGACATAGCAGGCCTTGATATCAAAAATCTAATCAACTTCATGAGAAGTATAAAGCAGCTAACACAGCCTAACACTTATACTAAATTGCAATTGGTAAAATAGTGATAGAATTCACAAGAAACTTGAATATGTTAAAAAGAACCGAAGATATTGCACTTTAAAAAACTTTGTACTGCTATGTACTTTCAACATTGACATAAATTTCAAAATAATGAATTTGTTTCACTCAATTTTTTAATTAATATTTTCTTATTATAGTCAATCCTACAAATAAAACAGTTTTTAGAAAAATGTACAACAAATTCCAAAATACTTGAATCACTTTGCATGGAATCGCTCCAGTGTGTTTTCCCTTAAAGACACAAGTGAAATCATCTGAAAAAATCGGTCAACACACTCAGCTGCTGGAACAGGTGCGACCTAAACAGAGTGAGGTAAAAAGGTGTAGCAATATTTTAAGTAGTGCAATTTTGCTTCTTTTATAACGAAAATAACTAATCTTAATACTTCTTGGCTAAATTTATTATATGAATTTTGTTTAATTGTAAACTTGCACTCAAGGCCCTGGTAGGTAATGCGCTTTGCTCAAGTATTTGTAGTATTTATATTACAATAACAATATATAATAATACAATTGAAAATAAACAAGGCCATCTCCACTCGGTCATTGTTGTTAAAACCAAAAACAGAGTAAAAATATTGGCATTCAAATAAGTGCCATTCTTTGCTTATCTGCTGAAATATCAGCAATCAAAGAGTTGCAGCAAAATACGAGTATGAGTTTGCGGCTACCTTCCTGGATGACGAAAACGAGTAAATAATTGGTAGCTTGGGACGAAATATGCTTCATAAGACTTATTTATGTATTTTTGTACGCTTGTAAGCAATGGTTACTTGGTAGGTATGTGTGTGTGTTTGTATGCTTACGTGAGCGTTTATCATTTGTAATGGCTTGATATATTTATTATTTCTGTTTATGGCAGGTGCACACGCACTTAAAATTTATGAGCCGGGCAGTGTGGGCTCTGGAGTGAATTTGTTTGATTTTTTTTCTTTTTTTTTTTTTTGATTTATTCAGGTGTCAGGCGCTAATTGGCTGCACAGACATATGCATGCATACTTATATATGAGTACAGGTCAGTCCATAAGTTCGTGCGTACTTTACCCATAATTTCACTTTTGTACGATTTTTGCATACAAAAAAATTATGCGCGGAATATAACGGAACTATTTACATTTTCTTTGATATATTGTGCATTCAACAAGTGATTTTAATCGCGGATAGAAGTGCGTGTTGTTACAAAATGAAATGGAATCTTCGAACGCGTATAAGAGTCATATTTTGTATTTTTTTTATAAAAGTGGTACAAATGCAACAACTGCTGCTGCAGAAATAAACACTGCGAATTTTTTTTCTCCCATTTTTTTTTAAATTTATATAGAAATTATGACATTAATAAACAAAAAAATTTTTGGTTGTTTGTATTCAGGTCACTGACGCCGATGTTACAATCCCCGCCGGTTGAGAAGCCCCGCTGCGACTTTCCTGGAAGAATTGAGTGTACATCCGCCATTTTAAATGATTAAAATTAAAAAAAAGAATTTTGTATTATTTTAATGTATAAATAAACTGTATGCCAATTTGGAAAAAGAATATATTGACTTCTTCATTTGAAATAATTTTAATGAAAATCAAGGAAAATATGGCCGTTTACGGGTATCTATTCACTTAATATCAGGTACTATTGACTGTTAAGATCTACTCTGCCAAATAAGTTTCAATATGCCTAATATGTAGAGAATTTCGCTCTTATAATCCATTTAATATTAAAGTTCTCAAATAAATTTTGCCCCTCTTACAAGAGGACTTGAAGAGCTCAATCGGTTTCTTGAAAGAAGTCTTTTTTTTTTTATTTTATTTCCATTATAAATTACGATCTGTTAATATTAACAATAAGTAATTGGTGTTAGGGTTTGGAATTAAAATGTCCCTTCCCTTTGAAAGAGAACATTATTCTCTTTGGTGGTATTTAGTTACAATTTTACTAATACATAGTTTTCTATAATTTTATAATATTATATTTTATTTTATATTACAGTACCAGCAAGATCTGTGGGTGTTTTGCGCTTTAGTCTTCTTGGTTGAAGTTCCATTTCCGGTATCAGTCTCATTTCATAGTTCTTGTGCTCTAATAGTCGCGAGATATGCTTACTGCTGCTTCCTTTTACTGTTTCAGTGACAGTGTCTATGCCGAGGTCGCGGTGAATATCGTCATTTTTTATGTACCAATTTGCGTGTTTGATTGTCCTTAGCATCTTAGATTGACTTCTCTGGATGATTTTTAGTCCGTAGGTCCATGTCGGTCTGATTTTTGATTTGTATATCATTTGTTTATTAAATAAGCTTAGGGTTGATTGTTTTCCTAGTAGCCAGTAGAGTTGCCGGAATTTGTTTTTCATCTCGTTTCTCTTGTTCAGTATGTGTTTTTTCCATGTGAGTTTTGAGTATTTTGCACTTGAGTGTATTTTTATGTCTTCCCCGTTAATTTGGATTGGATGTCTTGCAGATTTCTCTTCGCGTAGATATATTACATGTTGTGTTTTGTCTTTGCTGACCTCAATACCACATTTTTCAAGCCATTGTGTTGTAGCCGATAGCGTATCTTGCAGTGTTTTTGTTGCTGATTCTTCATTGTTGTTAGCTCACATTAGAACTGTGTCGTCTGCAAATGTCGCTATCATCGATCCTCGAGTAGTTGGCGTTGGTATATCTGCTGTGTATACTAAGTATAGTAAGAGGCCTAGTACGCTTCCTTGAGGTACTCCAGCAGACGCCGTCAAGATAACAGAGCACTCATCGTCATATTTTATGAAGAAGTGTCTATCAGTCATGTAGCTTTTAAGGATATTAAATATGTTAAGTGGTAAAATGTTTTTTAGCTTATATGGAAACCCTTTATACCATACTCTGTCAAACGCTTTCGCGTTGTCCAAATACACGGCAATGCAATATTTTTCTTATCGAAGTCGTCTGTAATTTTGTTTACTATGTACCTATGAATCTGTTGCACAGTTGAATGTTGTTTTCGGAAACCGAACTGGTGTGAGGGGATAACGTCTTTTTGTTTTAGAATCGGGTCAATTCTGTCAAGCAGTATTTTCTCAAACAATTTGGAGAGGATAGGCAGCAAGCTAATTGGTCTGTACGAGCTAGCAACAGTGACGTTCTTGTTTGGCTTGGGGATCGCTATAACTTGTGCAACTTTCCATGCTTTTCGGAAGTATTGTAACCTAATTATTCCATTGAAGAGGTCTCGTATGTATTTAATTATAGTATCGGGTAGTTTCTTCAGTATTTTTCCATTTATTTGGTCATATCCCGGTGTTTTTTTGTCTTTAAGTTTCTTTATATAATATTTGATTTCTTCTTTTGTCGTGTTTTGTATTGTGTGGTCTGCATTTTCAATTGTGTTTTGGCAGCTGTTTTAAAGTGGTCAGCTAATGTTTCAGCCCTTTCTTTGCTTGTTCTAGCCCATGTGTTGGAATTTGTTTTTACTGGAGGCTTGTGTATAGTTGTTTTAGTGAGTTTTTTAGTTGTTTTCCATAGGGAATAGTTGGTAGCTGTAGTTGTTTCAAGGCTGCTAAGGTACTTCTTCAGTTGATTGTCATTATGTTCTTGGAGAATTTTTTAGATTTGTGATGCTAAGGCCTCCATTTAAGCCACTAATTGAGTCTTAATATTTACGAATAAAATATCTATTTAATTTTAGTTCCTAAGTTTTTTGTTATTTTACTCCTTACTGACTAAGTTTATTACCATAGACTTAAATAAAGAAATAAAGATAACAAATACAACAGAAAAAATGCGAAACCACCACACACCCACTCCATTTTTGTGTGTGAACTACCGGCTCTTAAGCCGTAATTCAATTATAAATAAATTTTCTACCAGTAATCGGCTTGCTTTAAAGTTAATTGCAAACTTTTATTCACTACATTCACAGCTTCTACCATTTAGCTTATCTCTATTGAAATATTCAAATTAAAATAAATATTATAGGTTTTCCTTCACTTGAAAATTGATTCGAATAAAGTGATACCTTTTTGTGTTTTTGTGTTTTTGTTTGCCCTCCAACCTTAGTGGCCCAGTTTAAAGTGCTTTGCACCGTACATTGACCTTTCACCTTTGTCCCTGATTGTGTGATAGTCAGAGTTACGCACACACAAACATTTATTTTCGCATGTTTTCAAGCCTCACCTCGACTTGCTTATCATCCCACGTGAACGATACAAAAAGCCGGAGCCAGTTGGCTGCTGATTTTGGAATTCTTTGTATCTTTCATCTTGTGAGTGTACAAAAATTATATAATAAAAATATACATACATGCATAGATATATGTATGTGTATGTATAGAGATACATACATATTTATGCTTCAGCGAGGGAGCTAAAGGATGGCGCACACGTGCTGAATTTTATTCATATAATCACTGTAGTTGCAATTTTTATTTTATTGAATCTACGAATAAGCAAACAATCAGTTATACTTGCCAACATTTTAGTGCTTATATGTATGTGGGCAAATATATGTATGTGGGTTAGAGTTATGTGTTATTTTGTATGTTCTGAGTGGAGTTGGATTCGATTTTTCACCAACACATTTACAACAAAAAAGGGAAGCGTGAATGCTTACAAAGTACTTTTGAGTGCCTTTGGCTGAGCAAAGATTTATCTGGCTGTGTGGGACTGAATTTATGAATAAATGTATGTACTTATATATGTGTAAGTATATTATGATAGAAGCAAAGATGAAACTTATTTAAACCAATTTAAACTTCGCGAGCATATCGGGATTTAGTAGAAGCCCTAGGCATCAATATTTGACTGAAGTATTGGGTTTCAGAAGTAGCGGCAGGCTAATCACCTACCCTGAATCAGAAATTAAAATAGATAATCGCAATACTGAGACTTTTCGAGGCCCTATGCTCCCGAGAGGAGTGAACAAGGAAACAAAAACAAAAAAATTAGGATTTCAGAAAGCTGTGTACTCAAAGGGTGCCGCATTCGCTACCAATGGAACGAAAACACATTCGAACGCGACTTTGTCAGCAACATTTTGAGCATTTTCAAAAGGATTTTGAGCATTGATTCAACACTAAGGATGAGACTTGGGTCTATTACCAAGTTTCTAAATCTAAACAAGAGGCTAAGGAGTGGAGTGAACCTAGTTCTTCGGCTCTGAAACGAGTTCGTGTCCCGAAATCGGTCAAAAAGGTGTTAGCATCAGTTCTTGAGATGCGAAAGGAATTTCTTTTATGGATTACTTGCAAACTGGCAAAAGAATACATTTTGAATATTTTTGTAAACTTCTAGAGCAGCTGACGGAACAAATTGGGAAAAGTCCCAGTTTGTAAGAGACAAAATCTTTATCATCAGGACAATGCACCGTGTCACAAGGGCATTTTGACAATAACTAAAATCCATGAATTAAAGTTCGAATTGTTGGTGCATCCACCGCATGCACCAGATTTGGCCTCTAGCTAATTCCGCCAATTTTCAGACGTAAGAAAAGAGTAGAAAGCAGAAAGCACGTTTCATCAAATGATGCGGTCATAACAGCTGTAAAGGGAGCTGTGGGATGGAGTTCATAAATTAGAATCTCTTTGAAAAAGTGTATTGATGTTCAGAGAGTCTCAAATCTGAATAATAAAGTTTATTTTAAACCATAAAATTATGTTTTTCTTATCGAACCGCAAAGCTTATTGAACAGCCTAGTCATCATCATCTTTGCGTTACAGTCCGGGGTGGACCATTGCCTCCTCTACAATACGCCTCCTTTCTGCTCGACAGTCTGCTTTCGCTCTATGCTGTGAGATTTTCATCTTTCATATATCTTTTTTTACGCCTGGGAACCATCGTCTCCTTGGTCGGCCTCTCCTTCTTGCTCCTTCAGAGTTAGCTTCAAATACTTTCTTGGTCTTTCTTTCGCTGCTCATTCTTAAAATGTGTTCATATCACCGTAACCTTTGAGACTTTATAAACCGCGTTGCATTTCCCCCGCGATTTAAACACTGAAACCGTGGTTATACCATATACAGTATGTACCACCTTCTAATTGTATAGGGTGATTATACTTCTAAGAATTTTTCTTTCAAATCGCATCAGTAAATTCACGTCATTACCTATCATATAAGGACCCATGTGTCACAGCCTTAGGTGAGAACCGGTCTTATTATAGTTTTGTACATCTGTAGTTTTTTTCCTTTGATGTCAATGAAGGCTTCATAAGTTTGATATGGCCAAAATATGTTCTGTTAGCTGCCTGAATGCAGTCTTGTATAGATAAGGATATATCCTTATTTATGCTAAGTACTACGCCCAAGTATTTAAACTCTTGCATGAACTCAAAAACATAACTTCCGATTCTGATGTGACTATCATGAAAGGATCGTGTCATGTACTTCGACTTTTCTTCATTTATATTGTAGTTTGCTGGTCTTGTAGTTTGCACTGAGCGCATGAAAACGTTCTGAAGAGTCTCCCTATTTCCCACAAGAATCACAATGCCTTCAGCGCATGCGCATATTTGTGTCGATTTATAAAATATTGTACCACCTTGAGCTATTTCGTTTATAAAATCGTTGATAGTGAGTCACCTTGCCTCACGCCGGATCTCATTTCGAATTCGTCAGATATTACTATCTATGCAGTATGTTTGATTGAATTTCATAGCTCACGTTGAGAAGAGCTATCCCTCTATAGTTTACATAATTTAATTTGGCCCCATTTTTATAAATTGGTACTCTTAGGCTTATATACCATTCACTTCAGGCATGTCTTTCAACTCTTCTCCGCCATTTTTTATGAGCTCTGCATTTACTATTTACTGCATACCTATGAAATGAGACCTTTTTTCAATTTCAAACGTTTATTAACAAAAAATGGTTAAAAATTTAATCTTCGAAATAATAGCCATCGCTAGGGACAATTTTTCCCATCTCTCAGGCAATTTGTGGATGCCGCGCAAAGCAATTGGCCTTCTTTGGCCCCAAACCAATCATCGAGCCATTTTTTGGCTTCTTCGTGAGAATTGAAGCGCTGCTTGGAAAGTGCGTGACCCATCGATGCAAACAAATGATAATCGGAAAACGCCAAGTCTGGTGAGTAAGCCGCATGTACCAGCGGTTCCCAATCGTACGTCTCCACCAATTCCCGGGTCGCTCTTGTTCGATGTGGTGGTGCATTGTCATCAAGAAAACTTACTTTGTGACGCCGATCGGCATATTCTGGGCGCCCATGTCTTTCAAACGTTTGGAAATGGTTTTTTGGGTCACTCCCAACTGCTCTGCCATCATTTCTTGCTTTTGATTATCAGCTTCATCCAACAATGCTTGCAATCCGGCGTCCTCACACTTTTTCGGTCGCCGGCCACGGTCCTCGTTCTCCACGCTAAAATCACCACTTTGGAATTTTTCAAACCACCTGAAGCACTGTGCTCTACTTAGAGCATGTCCACCATAAGCTTCTATAAGCATTTGATGAGCTTGAGAAGCGTTTTTCTTCAATTGATAACAGAAAATCAACGATGTCCGCAAATCTTACTTTGAAGGCACGAAATTCAACATTTTTAAGAGCGACAAAAATGCATTGTTGTACGAAACGTAACAAACAATGAACTGAATATTGTTGACAGATGACAGACGAAAAAACAAAACAGTAGGGCGGGTCGATTTAAAAATCGCTCATTGCTCCGTGAAAATCGTATTCTAGGGATCAAAATAAGAAACTTTGCCGAAGGAACCATACCTCTAAAACGAATTCTCACGACCCCCAATTTGGGTCGAACAAAAAATCCCACTTTGACCCATTTAGAGTGCTCCAATCGAGTCCAAATGTATGACCGACCCCCACTAACTTTGGACGGCCGATCCACCCATGCCAGTGGCACACCCCCTGGAAATCCCCTGGGGGGTTCCCCATACAATCATTTCAAAACATCACCATTTTTGGTCTTTACATGAGAAAAGACACTAAAAGTTCGACCCAAAGTGGGGGACCTCAGAATTCGTTTTAGAGGTATGGTTCCTTCGGCAAAGTTTCTTATTTTGATCCCTAGAATATGATTTTTACAGAGCAATGGGCGATTTTTTGCCTCCCCACAATCGACCCGGCCTAATATACAGTATTCACCACTGGACTTGTATTTTTTCAGCTTCTCTATAGCTCTTTTCGTGTCATTAAGATCGAGGTCTCCGAGCCTATATTCTTCATTATTATTTAAGAGCTCATTAAAATTTTCTTTTCGGATATTTAGCACTTCATTTCTATCACTCACTAAATCACCATTTTTGTTCTTGTTCTTGCAAGCCATCAATCTCGGCTGGAATTGGCTCGTGTGTTTCTCTATCCTGCGGCGCATAGATCTTGTTTGTTTGTTGTGAAAATCTTGCTCTATTATTTCTAGTTCCCTTTTCATATAATCTTTTTCTTTTTATACTTTTTTTGGACTATTTTCTTCTTTCTTTATTTTTTTGTAGGTTCCTTCGAGTACTGTTTTCGAGGCAGGCTTTTCTGCTTCATTCTTTTCTTTATTGAGCACCCTACATTCTGTGTCATAGCATTCGTTAGTAATAACAACTTTTTGGTCAATGGTTTCATTTGCAGTGCTAAGAATGGCTTCTTCAAGACTTTGCCATTTTGATGGTATATCTGCTTCTATTAAAATTTCTTTGATATCACCTTGTTTCAACCTTGTTCAACCTTTTCTGCATACTTTTTTCTTGTAGATTCATTTGCTATGACTTCTTCAATGTTCCAGTGTTTCTCTTTAGATTCTTTTTTTATGATTCGCGAGATTATTCTTTGGCGCACACGCGCAAAACCATACAGTGATCGGAACCACAATTTGTATATGCATTAATAATCTTTACAAATACACAAAAGTTTATATAAAAGCCAACCTACTGACGAGTAAAACACATACAATTAAATTTATCTGCCAATAAAATTTGCTACCAAGAAATTTTGCTCTCAAGAAAACGCAACATTGAAAATTATTAGTCACTGCATAAGTTTTGAGCCGAAATAAAAAAATAAAAATAAACTTAGTGCGTGAAATATAAAACAAAAATCGTTAACAACAAAAATTTTAATGGCAACATTTTGTGGTTTGTACGCAACTCCTGCTTCAGGGGCCTGAAGTGCTCGTGCACTCTCACTCTTCATGGCTCTGCGGTTAGTCGGTTTGGCAGCAAGGTCGTAAACAAGCATACTTATGGGCATACACAAATAAAAAGGTTAACATTAAACATAAAGCCACTTGTACAGAAGGACTAGTCCCATACTACTCTGTCTGCGAAATTCATTTAGTAGTCACATATTTGCTTATCTTAACATCAACACACATACATGTTGGTATGTGTGTGCATTAAGATTTGTCCAAAAAGTAATTCGCAAGAAATTTATTTATCCCTAAGCCAACTAAAGCAAGTTGTATGCCATAAATTAAGCTCTTCTATCTACTGTGCGTTGGTCAATTGCCAAGCGCCCTGGAGGAAGAGTGATTTGAAATTCAATTAAAAAACGAGGGAGAGAGTCTGTAAAGGCGGTTTACTGACGATAGTTTAACGTGACAACGTCATCAGAAAGTACTCACGGAATGGTTGCATTTTTCAAAAGAAAATTTAATTTTATTTGTTTGATAGATATTTTGTATGGATATAGAGAAGGAGGTAAATGAAATCGCAAGGGAATAAGTCAAGTTGCATTTACATAAACGTAAAAAATGACGAAACATTTATCAAATTCATGAAAGATATCTTCAATTTCGATTGTGCATCAGATGTTAATAAGTCAACAACACGAAGAGGCAACATCATCGACTTGACTTTTTAAAGAAACATTACACTCGAAACACTCCCTTTCATATTTCCTACTTTTCCTCTCATCGTCCTATTCTCAACAGAGAAATGGTTCATTACCATGCACACAGGAAGAAGGCATAAGCAAATTCAAATATGTGAATTTATATACAAATGCGCATATAAATACATATATATGCTCACTCAAGTAGGAGAGAGCCAGATGTCGAACGTTGCCGAACGCGGGGGCCGATAGTGCCTCTTTGCCATTCGTTTCGCGCTCTCGCTTGCAGTTCAAGCAAGGTAACGACGCATGAGCAAGATAACGACGCATTTTTTGGTGCGGCTGCATCGAATTGGGAGTAATGTTGAAATGACTAAGAGGTACACAGTAACATTCAGCGTGCGAGATAACTGCTATACTAACTACTGCTTGCATTGTGCTTCTTTTTATCTGTTTACCGATGCGGTTTTATTACAAATATTATTGAGAGGGAGAGAGCATACTCGGCTGTTTAAAAACAAATAAGCGTCGATGCACGGCCAGAACAGATACGGCGTTACTGAAACGATTTATATTAAAGTATGAAGTTAATCGAAATGGCTTCTGAAATAAATTACTTATTGTTCAGTTGCTAAAAAAAATTGCCATTTAACGGTGGTAATATTTATTATTCAGGAAAGTTATTATAAATATAAAAGGGTTTTGATTATACCAAGGGCTTTGACACTTAAATTTAAGATTTTTCAAAAAGTGGAGTTAATCAATGTGTGCATTGAGCGGCTCATATTTCGGGTAGTCGAAAAAGTCTTTTCGTGTTTCTAATCAAACTTCACATTATTTTTTTTTTATATTTATAATGAATTTTATTAAATCAAATATATACCATTTTGATCGGCCACCTTTTGTCATTTTTCTTCTAGAGAAATTATTCCATCAGTGTAAAACTTTTGTGGTTTCTCGGCGAAAAATCGAAACTTGAAGCCAACTTTACTCCATTAAGGGAGTTCTGCATTGACCGAAACAAATGGTAGTCCGATGGTGCAAGGTCAGGGCTATATGGTGGATGCATCAAAACTTCCCAGCCAGGCACTCCCAGTTTTTGCCGAGTCATCAATGATGTGTGTGGCCTAGCGTTGTCCTGATGGAAGACGACGCCCTTTCTGCTGATCAGCTCTGGCCATTTTTTTCAATCGCTTGCTTCAATCTCATCAGTTGTTGACAGAAAAGTGTAGAATCAATCGTTCGAGCAGGCTGGAGCAGCTCATAGTGGTAATCTTTTTTGCACATTATTGTCGTATTTGATCCACTTTTCGTCTCCTGTTACCATTCGCTTCAGAAATTGTTCGATTTTATTTCGTTGCAGCAAAGAATCGCAGATGTTAATTCGGTCTATTAAATTTTTCACAGACAATTTATGTGGTACCCAAACATCGAGCTTCTTTTTGTAACCAGCTTTTTTTAAATGGTTCAAAACCGTTTGATGATGAATGTTTAGTGCCTTGGCGATGTCATGGCAGCTTATGTGACGGTCCAGGTCAATCTTTTCCATAATTTCATCGACTTTTTCAACGATAGGTCGACCGGAGCGAGGTGCATCTTTCACATCGAAATTTCCAGAACGGAAGCGCGTGAACCATTGTTGTGCTACCCGAACTAATACGAGTACAGCATCGTCTCCGTAAACTTCACAAATTTCATTGGTGGCTTGCATGGCATTCTTCCCTTTTTTATACAAAAATTTCAAAATATAGCAAATTTCTTCATTATTTTCACTCATTTTTGAAAAGCTATAACTTTTTTTCAACTTTTCCGAATTTAATTTTTTTTTAATTTTTTTTGGTTAAATGAAGCTTAAAATGTCATCTTTCTAACACCATACTATAATATGACACTATCACATAAATCGTCATGTCATCACATAAATCGTCATGTTTTGTCATGTCTGATAAAAAAACCAAAATTGAAATTTGTGGCACTGTGTTACCTCTCCAAAACAAGTGAGTTTTGAATACAGTCAAATTTACTGCAGTACTCTCGTGTTTGCGTATCATACAAGTACATATGTAAATATAAAGTAACAGACTTGTTGAAATTCTTGTTACCTTAAGCCAGGCAGCACAGTGTGAATGCTAATTGAGGTTAGGAGTAAAAATAAATATACCATCTAACTCAGCCTGGACTCTAAACTTCTCTTTCTCTTCTCTGACCACGGCTAGTGCGGTACTAATATTATATTATTATGTGTTTTTGTGTGCATTTGCAAGCAACGGAGTACTTGATAGGATTTTTCTTTAGGCATGCGAAAGTGTGTTGCCCGCTTTTGGTTCTATTTTTTCACATAATTTTTCTAAATAAATGTCAGCCAGTCCTGTATTTTTTTTTCTTTTTTACATAGGGACTGTTTCTTTGTGAGTATATTCTCATGCAAATCATCCGATATACACACATATATATGTATATGCATACCGAATATTTTGTTGCTGTGTCTGCAATAAATAAAGAAAAGCACATAAGTATGAACATAAAATCTGGCTTAATGACTTTAAATGCACTTTTTATGACTTTTTGTCGCGAACGCAAAATGTGCTAAATTTCAAGTCTGTACAGTATATTGTTGCTATTGTTGTGTTTGCATACTTACATACACGTATTTCTCCTTATCTCACTTTGTGTATGTCTAAAAACGTGAAGAATAGATATAAAAGTAGTTATCTTCAGTGTAAAGCCACCACATTGGTAAAGCTACGGCCATCAAACTTGGAAGAAAAACTTATTTTGTCTTGAAATTTAACAAAGGTATGCGATACAACTCAATAAATTGCTTAAAGATAGTATCCTCATCATTACTCTGTTCGTCAAACGTTCCGTACGCAGTTCCTGACTACGGGAGAAGCATCAGCTTCAGTGATGAGGTTCGTATTTTTTAAAAGGCTTCGTAAAAAAAATAAGCAGATAAAAACCTACAGGAAATTAACCAACTACAACTCGACTTCCAAAAAGCCTACCTTTTCTTTTTAGAAAATTTTTGCTCATCTATTCTCACTGTCAATGGCGGGCGCTCCCGGCTTAAAATGTATGGATGATATGGATCTGATATGGATTGATATGAGGAGAAAAAAACGTCAAGCTGTTTGCTTCAGGAAATTTTTGTATTTATTTGATTATAAGCTCGAGGGCTTCGCCTCTGGTTTGGTGACAAGATTCATTGGCTTAACACTGCTTTACACTTTTGTGTGTGTATACGGGAAATTTCTGGTCTATGTAGGGCCAAAAACGGGAATGGGTTTTACGTCGCGTTGCTTCTGATAACGCAAAATATGTCCACTACGATAACCAAAAGCGCAGAAGATCAAAGAGAAAGCGCGGCCATGCTTCTACATTAACAGCCGAAGATATGATTTATATTTGGTGGAACCAACTTTGTGAACTTTTTAAAGCAAAATTAGTCGAGCACTGAAGAACAAAACAGCTGCAGCATTACATTATAAAAATATATATTTTGGATTATTTTTAAATTAATCCCGGGATGGGGAGATTAATGCAAGCTAATCCTATACTTCCTGCGACCTGAAAAGTTACGGGATCCGGTAGTTTTAAGATCCTGAACTAGAACCTCTTTTAGTACTCATTTGCAATATTTAGTTTGATCTTAATTTTTGTTTCTAGTTTTCAATTTTTAGATAGGTAGCAACCATTTTCAAAAATATTTCTAAATCAAGAGTTTCTCAAAGACTTTTTGTTTTAGACCCATATTGCATTACCTCTTTATTTTATTTTTTAGGAAAATATGCCTTATAGGTCTTTTAGGACCTCTATTTTGACTGGTAGTAATGCCTTAAATGAATTATAGTGCAAACCATTCCTCTTTTAGCAGTAACTATTGTATCCCAGTATGAAAATATCACCTAAATAGTTCTTCATTTGCTCAACACCAGCAACACGGGGACCTCTCCAAGCCGTTTGATACCAAACGAGGTTTCAGACAGGGTGACTCGCTGTCGTGAGACTCCTTTAACCTGATGTTGCAGAGCATCATACGAGCCGCAGAACTTAATCGCTCAGGCACAATATTTTATAAGAGCGTACAATTGTTGGCGTATGCCGATGATATTGACATCATCGGCCTTAACAACCGCGCTGTTAGTTCTGCAAAGCGAATGGGTCTGGTGGTGAACGAGGACAAAACGAAGTACCTCCTATCTTCAAACAAACAGTCGGCGTACTCGTCTAACAGCACCCACGTCACTGTTGACAGTTAAGATTTCGAGGTTTTAAAAGACTTCGTATATTCAGGAATCAGCATTAACATCTATAATAATGTCAGCCTGGACACATAGAATCTCTCTTGCCAATAAGTGCTACTTTGGACTAAATAGGCAATTGAGTAATAAAGTCCTCTCTCGACGAACAAAACTAACACTCTACAAGACTCTCATCATGCCCGTCCTAACGTATGGCGCAGAAGCTTAGACGATGACAACATCAGATGAAGCGAACCTTGGAGTGTTTGAGAGAAAGATTCTGCGCCAGATTTTTAGACCTTTGCACGTTGGCAACGGCGAATTTCACAAGCGATGGAACGATGAGCTATATGAGCTTTACGACGACATAGACATAGCGCAGGGAATAAAGATCCAGCGTCTACGTTGGCTGGGTCATGTCGTCCGAATGGATACAAACGTACCTCCTCTGAAAGTATTCGATGCGATACCAGCTGGTGGTAAATCACGTAAGAAGTTATCCCACCATTTAGAAGAAGAAAGTGCAAATTTCAAGTAGGTAAAAATCACACTGATTTTTAGGATTTTTTTTCGGTCGCGGTGTTGCGTATTTTCCCCATTTTTTTATTTGGAAGTAAACACCCAACATCGTAAAAAAAATTGTACAAAATCAACGCGATTTTTTAACCACTTGAAAATTAAACTTTATTATACCAAAAACTTTTGCATACCCAAAATTTTTCTAAAAATTCTGAGTTAACTGTTCTATATTTTGAGGAATGGAATTGGAATGGATTTTTGATAATAAAATTTAATTCATATAAAGCACGAATTATTGAAGCATAACTAGTTTTAAAGTTTGATCCATGAAATGGGTAGAAGTTCTTAAGAGATCGCTGGGGAACATTAAATCGAATCCTTTTCAACAAGGTGGCAGCAGAAGGAGAAGTTAAAATACCATCAATTGTTACGGTGCAACGTTCATTGGAGAAATAAGGGGTTTTTCTTTTGCTCATGAAAACTAAAACAAGCTAATTTTTGAATTAAGATTCAATGAGAAACTTTGCCGAAGGCTTCCGAAAAGTCAATTTAAAAACTGTCGACCAGGAAACCAGCAGAGAAGAAACAATGCAGTATTCACTAAAAACAGCCAGATCAGATACTGAAGATATGATGGCAACAATGCTGACTTGTGCAAATTAAAAATTTAATCGCAAAGCTCAGTAGTCGATAACTTCGAAATAGGCTTATAATTTCTAACGTATTTTTATTGCTACTCTTAAAGAAGGGCGCTATGGAAGAGAGCTTCCATTTTACTCGAATACGTGTCTTTTCTTTTTTCAATGCAAACCAATTCCAGCAGATATCCCAACAAATATTCATAAATTCGACTTTTTTGAAACACCCTAACATACGTACATGTGTACGTGTATAAAACTCTGTTATTCAGCACATTATTCCTTATTATTCTCTCTGCCACACTTCCTCCTCCAACTCCTTTCTCATGACATTAAACAAATGCAGCGCAATTAACAATGTAATACGAAATGTAATGTAAAATATGACAGCGCAACTGGCGCCCGCGCACAGCCATTGAGTATACACGAATAGCTGCTACAAGGCAGGTAGTTTGCACAAACAGTCGCTGGAGTACATTGTTAATTACCTGATAGACTCATTATGTGACTTGATTAAATGCCAGCACAGAAGTCGGCAAAGTTACGTGCACAGAACCAACGACCAAACCTTCCAGCCAAGCAAAACACCGCACAACGCTTTTGAACTCTCAGCACCTACGAACGCGCATGCAAATCTGTCCTGTACTCTAACAAGTGCGCCAGTCAGTCCGTCAGCAGACGAAACCGCAAAGGTTTTGCATTTAAGCAATCCGTGCCAGACGCCAGACAGGCAGTCATCCGGGCGTGATTACTTTACTTCAATGCACTTTTATTTGTTTCCATGTGCGCGCTTTTTTCAACGCCACGACCGCTAGCCATTACTTCCTGTCCCACTTAGTTGTTGTTATGTATTATTACTCTTGTTATTATTATTATTATTATTAATTTTTTTGTTTTTTCTTTATTATCCCATTCTTTGTTTTTGAAGGAGTTTTCCCATTTGTCCGCATTCTCCCGCTTCGATGGCTGCGTCTGTTGTTTCGTTTCATGCAGAGTTGAGTTCAACCCATTTTTATTCATGCATTTAATTAGCTGCGCCGGCTTCCACGCACCGCCTGTGGGACACATTCAACATGCGTGTTAATTAATTTACTTCAATGGTAACAACAGACGCCACTTGCAGCTTATGGGTGTCATTATTTAACAATGTTGCGAGGCACAGCTGCACCAGAGCAGCAAATCTGTGGGAGTGTAAATATAAAATGTGAACGAAGCTAAAGGGAAAGCTGCTGGTAGCTGACTGCCTTTGCTTCCAGAAAAGGAAAACTCACATACTGCGGTTGGTGGGTATGTGTGAGTATGTGTGTAATTACATTTTGCATGTATAATATTTGTTGTGGAAGGTTTAGGTAAGCAAGTAGGTATATTTGTATGTGGAATGGAATGGAACCATGAGAGAACAAAAAATCTGTGTTAATTGGTAATAATGGCGCCGGCGACAATTATTAATATTTACTTTAAGGAAAAGGAAATGCATGAATACGTGGAGTGATTTATATTAGGGTGGCCCTTTTGATACAAGTTAAAAAAAAAGTTATCGAATACACTCCGTTAGAAAAGTATGGCACAGGGACTTACAGACAAACTTTCACAATTCATTCGTTTCTCATTTAATTCCATTTTTTTGGAAATACTACTGTGGGCAAAAAGTAAGGTAAATTTGGTTGTAAAATGAAAAATCTTTATTTATTCTTGTAAATCAATTTCATCCCCTTCAAAATAACCCCCTCTCGATGAAATACACTTATGCCAACGATTTTTCCAATCCCCGAAACATGCCAAACTGTCCATTTCCGGTATAGCCATCAGCACCTTCTTCGATTCAGCTTTTATCTCCTCAATCGACTCCAAACGCGTTCCCCGGAGTGGTCTCTTGAGTTTTGGGAATAGCCAGAAGTCACACGGAGTCAAATCAGGCGAATACGGTGGTTGCGGAACGATATGCGTGGAATTTTTGGCGAAATGGTCACGAAGAACGACTACAGTGTCAGACGGTGCATTATCGGGATGCAAAAACCAAGATTTGTTGGCCCATAACTCTGGTCTTTTTAGACGAATTTCTTCACGTAAACGACGCATAACGCTCAAATAATATTCCTTATTAAAAGTTTGGCCAGGTGGAAGGAATTCATAGTGCACCACACCACGAAAATCGAAAAAAACTGTTTTCATGACCTTTATTTTTGAACGACTTTGATGTGCTCTTTTCGGTCTGGCCTCGCCTTTAGCACGATATTCGCTTGATTGGTCGGTTGTTTCAGGGTCGTAAGCATAAATCCAAGTCTCATCTCCCGTAATGATGCATTTGAGCTTGTCCTGATAGTCTGAAAGCATTGTTTCACACACATCAACGCGGCGAATTTTTTCCAAGAAATTGAGAGTTTTCGGTACCAAACGAGATTTGACTTTTCGTAGGCCCAAATGGTCTTTCAAAATGGTTTTCACAGATCCTTCTGATGTTCCGATCATATCATTTTACAGTCAACCGACGATTTTTGAGCACTAACTCCTTCACTTTATTGACGTGTTGGTCATCTGTTGACGTCGATGGTCGTCCGGAGCGCTGCAAGTCATCAACACGTTCTCGACCCTCTTTGAAGTCTTTGTACCACTTATAAACATTTTTCTGCGACATGGTCGAATCACCAAATGCCTTCTGCAACATGCTAAACGTTTCCGCAGCCGAAATTTCATTCCGCAAACAAAATTTGATGGCACTTCTCTGCTCAACACAAGCGTAAATATATTACTGATAATGACATACACATGAAAGTTGGCGCAGATGTTATTAACAGTGCTGCCAGCTCATGAAAAAATAACTAGAGCGAAATTTTAATCCCGCGAAGTTTGACAAATAAATCCACCTTACTTTTTGCCAAAGGGGTACAGTGGGTAAAAAAAGCATGACGAAGATAAAGTTTTTTTTTATCATTTTAGCATATTTCATAATCAACTCTTAGCACCAGCTTTAAAACAAATATTGCATAGGAATGAGAATTTATTATTGACTTATTTAACTTTTGTTAAATTTGAATGGGCGAACTACTTTAACTTTATGCGACGTAATTTATTCTTTCTTCTTCTTTCATAGCGTTACAACGCGGAGTGCATCAAAGCTTCCTTCAAAATGTTCCTCCAAAGCGGTCTATCTTGAGCTGTTGCTTCTTAGTTACGTATTCCCAGCTTCTTAAGATCATGTTCCTCTGCGTCTATCCAACAGTTCCTCGGTCTGCCTTTGGCCTTCACGCCCATTAGCTTTCCTGTCAAGGCTTTCTTCACGGTACAGTGAACAGGCATACGGATCACATGACCTAGCCATCTTATGCGCTGCGCTTTAACAAAACGCACAGCTGTCTCGTTGTGAGTGATCTGAGCGATCTACAGTTCAGAGTTCAATCGAATTCTATAGGTACCACCATCCATTCTTATTGGGCCAAAGATCTTTCTTAAAATTTTTCTTTACATGCGAGCGCAATCATCAACCTTAAGAATCCATACCTCACAACCGTATGTTAGGATTGGTCGAATAAGGGTCTTGTACATAGTGAACTTTGTAGCTTTAGACAAAAGTCGGGACTTGAACAAGTTAAGGTGGGCGTAATACGCTTTGTTGGCGGCGTTGATGCGATCCCTGACGGTGGAAGTTGAATCACCGCTATATGCGAACATAACTCCTAGGTACTTAAAATGCTGTTGTGCTTCAAAAGTATAGTCTCCCACATGGAAATTTGGCATCTGTGCAGGCCGCCACGATTTCAACAGATATTTGGTTTTGCCCTCGTTTACAAAAAGGCCAATATCGTTCGCAATTTTGTTAATTTTTAAGAAAATTTCTTTTAAGTCATTCCTGTTTCTTGAGAGAATAGCGATGTCATCTGCATAAGCCCATATTTGGGTTGTTTTAGTTATCAAGGTACCTCCTTTGTTGACTTCCCTTACGACAAAGTGCAGCATCAAATTGAATATGACTGTTGATAAGGCATCACCTTGTTTTACACCTGTTTCAATAGGGATCGACTCTGTGAGCTTCCCTTAAATGATCACTTTTGGTTGTGTATTTGTGAGCGTTGCGCTAACGAGCCTTATTAGTTTGGCAGGTATTCCAAGAATAAGCAATACTCGTATGTGCTGGATCCTATCTCTTTTAACACTGTCGAAGGCTTGTTTGAAATCAATGAGCAGGCAGTGAACATCTAGCCCGCATTCAAAGTGTTTTTCAAACATTTGGCTAAGAACAAAACATTGGTCGATTGTCGACTTGCCTCTACGAAATCCGCATTGGTAGTCTTCAATTATTCTTTCAGCATATTCGTTGATTCGTTCATAGAGAACATATGTAAAGGAGTAACACGGCCTACAAGTGTTAAGCAGTGAGATACCCCGATAATTATCGCATACTCTTTTATCACCTTTTTTGTGTACTGGGAAGATTATGCATCCTAGCCAATCAGATGGTACGGATTCTTTTTCCCATACGTCTATTATTAAATGGTGGAGGCACTTATGTAACTCCTCACCACCTTCTTTCAGGAGTTCAGCCGCTATAGAGTCTTCGCCGCTTGCCTTTCCATTTCGAAGCTTTTTAAGGGTCACGATAATTTCGTGGTGAATGCACTTCTTGATGCTTATTATTTAAAAGATTGTCAAAATGTTGTCGCCATCTTTCTAAGATTTCTTGATCAGTTTGTAATATATCACCATTTTCAGATAAGCAAATATCTAATTTATTAATGCACTCTAATGTTTACCATTTTGTGATATTTTCCCCCCTTTTTTATTTTGTAGCGGAATAGCTATATATAGTGGCCACATAGCTATTCCGCCTATTCCTCTAATGGATGTTTCCTCAGCCCCGGAACTACGGTAGCAGAGAAAAACATGGGTGATACGTGTTAATGTAATATACCGTTAGATGTTTCCTGAAGCCTAGTAGTTCTATTTCATAATAACTACACCGTAGTGATACACGACAAGCGATTAACTGGGGCCAAAAATCCGAAATTCCGACATTAAAAGCCTATAGATCGGAATAACCATTAGATTGGTCCAACCCTCAGATTGACTGAAGAGAAAAAGTTGTGGGAAGTTTTATTAAAAATCGTGATCGGTGAGAATGCCGTGATTATCTTCTTCCTCTTGATTAACGGCTCTAATTAACAGCTGGCGGCCGCCGTAGCCAATTGGGTTGGTGCGTGACTACCATTCGGGAGATCGGGGGAACGTAGGCTCGAATCCCCGTGCATGAAACAACAAAATAATAGAAAAAGTTTTCTCCGAGTGTATTGCTGCAATGTAAAACCCCTCACAAAAAATATCTGCCGTTCGAAATCGGTTTAAAACTTTAGGTCCCTGCATTTGTGGAACAACATCAAGACGCACACCACAAATAGGAGGAGGAGCTCGGCCAAACACTTAGTAGAAGTGTACGCGCCAATTATTATTATTTTAATTAGCAACTAGCAAATGATAAACTCACGAAGGAACCAAAGAAAGTCGCCTTGAAATTGCTTCTCAGGATATCGCTCGCCATCGAGCAAAACAGCGTTTTTTGTAACGAATCTTCACGAAAGATGAGAAATGGTGCCTATACATCAATATGAAACAAAGAAAGAACTGGGTGGCTCCAAGAGATTCGCCAAAGCCGAGTGTCAAGCCGGATCTTCATCCAAAGAAGATCGTGATATATGGTTGGGGTGCGCTGGGAAATGCTCGAAAAGAATGTCACAGTCAACAAGTAGCTCTACATTGCCCAGCTACGCCGCATGAATGAAGCTATTCGACTGAAACGACCTGATTGGCATGGTCAAAGCATACTCCTTCACAACAACGCCAGACTTCATGTTGCTCAAGTCGTCATAGCTGCACTCCAGCAGCTCGAATGGGAGGTCCCTCAGCATCCGGCGTATTCTCCGGACCTTACACCAACCGATTACCGTCTTTTCCGCTCCCTGTCAAACCACATGAAGGGCGTGCATTGCTACCTTCGATAACAAAGAAGTCCTTAAAAACTGGATCAACAACTTCTTTGACACTAGACCAGGCGATTTTTGGCGGAATGTCATCAACAAATTGGTCGAGGGGTGGAAAGAGGTTGCAAGCAGCAACGGCGAATATAATATTTCAATTTATTTCAATTTCAATTTATTTGATTTGTTTTGTACATAGTAAGACAGAGTCTTGTGGTAGTACATCTTCTTATAATTCTAGAATACGAGGATGGTATACATAGAAATGCTACTTAGATTTAAAACTATTTTAACTATTAAACTTATAGACTAAAACTAAGAGTAGTAAGTGAGAAGAAGAGAAAGATGGTGGGAATGGGAGAAGGAAAGGGGGATTTAAGGTTAGAAGTAGTTAGGAACTGCAGTTTTAAAACACCTTGCTTGTTTTATAAGTTTTATTGTAGTTGGTATAGAATTCCATAGTTTTATGGCACTAACAAAGAACACACTAGCACATTTCTGTTCAGTTATTTTTACCCGCTCTTCCATGAGCTTAACTGCCGACTTCAGGTTCATAAGATCCGCTGACAACTCACTGAATCGCTCCATTACTCTCTCTTCTGATTCTCTTAATCGTAATGTTAACTCTTCAATGATGATCTGCTTTTGTGACTCTAAGCGGCTCTCAATTTTCGCAAACCACGCATTGAGAGTAGCGCTTGATGCATCGGTACTAAGAGACTTACTTTGTACTGAAGGTGTTTGCGGGGATGGTGACAATTTGTTCAAAGCCGTTGTTCTTGTCGACATTTTTGGCATGTTAGTAAATTCAAACAATTTAACTGGTGAAACAACAAGGTTTTTTCGCAGTATTTCAAGTAGTTATGTTACACTTTATTATGATTTTGATTTACCCGGACAAAAGAACCGCTTGTACAGGATTTACTCAGTTTTTTTAGTAAATTAAAACTCAGTGGATTAAATAAAATTTCGGATTAAACTGCAACTACTCAAAAACACGTCTACTCAGTCTGCTGATACATTTATTCTGATTAACTTATCGATATAATTATTGTTTTTTGTTTAAATAAAATGCTTCGATAAAAATGATACAAGCTAATTTCCAAACCAATATTTATGAAACTTTGACAACAAATTTTATTCAACTGAAGGGTGGTTAAGTTTTAAGGGCCGGTGTTGATTTTGAATGAAATACAATTTTTTCAAGAAATTTTTATCATTTTTCTTTATTATGATAATATTGGTATAGCTCAATCACGTATAGAACAAAATATCGGTGGCACACCTCCATCCGATGGTCCAAATGTTTGATGACGCTGAGGCATAATTGAGGTTCTATGCCGTTAATGTGCCCTGTTATCTCATTCTTGAGCTCTTGAATTGTTGCTGATAAGCCGACGTACACCTTTTCTGTCAAATAACTCCAAAGAAAGAAGTACAACGGTGTCAAATCACATGATCTTGGCGGCCAATTGACATCGTCGCGACGTGAGATTATTCGGCTATCAAATTTTGCCCGCAAACGAGCGCCATTGTTTCGTTAGCTGTGTGACAAGTGGCACCGTTCTGTTGAAACCACATATCGTCCACATCCGTATCTTCCAATTCGGGCCATAAAAAGTTCGTTATCATCTCACTTTTGGATTATCAATCGCCCACTGCTGATATATTGAAACAGCTCCCGAACAATATTATTGCTGTATTGACGAATATCGTCAACACCGCATTTAAGCTAAAATATTTTTCAATATATTGGAAAACAGCGGAAGTCGTTATGTTCAATGAGCCAGGTAAAGATACTCACGATGTAACATCATACAGGCCTATCTCCCTTCTTCCAATACTATCGAAAATGGTGGAAAAATTGTTAATCAAAAGGGTCAACATAATAATAGAAAACAAAAAAATTATACCGACGCACCAATTTGGATTCCGCACGAAGCATTCGACTATCGATCAAGTACATAGGATAGTGCGAATAATAGAAAATGCTTTTGAAGAAAGAAAAACCTGCTCTGCGGTATTCCTTGATATATCCAAAGCGTTCGACAAAGTATGCCACTATGGGCTACAGAAGAAAATAAATGCGTTGCTACCCAAGCAGTACTCCACCATCCTACATTCGTATTTATCCGACCGTTACTTCAGAGTAAAACAAGAAGATTCATATTCATGTCTCAAACCAATCAAAGCAGGGGTTCCCCAGGGAAGCGTACTTGGCCCTTTATTGTATTTGCTCTTTACATGCGATCTGCCATGCAATTCAAACTGCGTAACAGATACTTTTGCCGACGATACAGCTATTCTTTCGATAGGAAACACGGAAAACACATCGACATCACAATTACAATTAGCCATAAATGAAATATATTACTATGACCAATAAATGGCATATTAAATTAAATGAAAGCAAGTCTGTGCATATAAATTTCACCCAAAACAAAATCAAATATGTTGCAATATATTTAAATGGTAGACAGGTTCCATACTCAAATACTGCAAAGCATCTGGGCATGACTCTAGACGCCAAGCTAAGATGGAAATCCCATGTAAAGAAAAAGAAAGAAGAAATGGAATTAAAATACAGAAATATGTATTGGCTTATGGGAAAGAAATCAGCACTATCCACCAATAATAAAATGATTGTATACAAACAAATTCTGAAGCCTGTATGGTCCTACGGCGCACAGTTATGGGGCTGCTCCAGCCAAAGTAACATTCAATCTATACAAAGGCTCCAAAACAAAATTATTAAATGTGCAGTCGGTGCTCCGTGGTATATCCGTAGCTCCGATCTTGAACGCGACCTAAATATTGACTCGGTGGCAGACACGATAAAAAAGATAGCAAAAGCCCATGATGAAAGGTTAAAAAACCACGTCAATACGGAGGCCACTATTCTCGCTAATCCAGCTAATTGGAGAAGACGACTGAAACGCAGAAAGCCCAAAGACTTTATGTACTAACCACACCTTAGCGTTAACTGTTGTATATACCTTATTTTCTAAATTCTAAACAAATTGCTCGTTAGTTAATAAAATTTGTCTTCGTAACTAGTCGCAATGTAAAATAATAATAAAAAAAAAAATAAAAATTCGCCCAAATACGATTTTCTTCGAAAATTGGTCATTCACTGTTGCCATTTCCTGCCACCATTCTGACCATTGACGACGCTTGAAATGGTCAAGAGGCTTTAGTTCTTGAGTCAATTGCACCTTGTAAGCTTGTAAATGCAAGTCTTTATGCATAATGTTCATCAAAGACGAGCGTGAGAGGTGCAATTGTTGGGCACGACGACGAGTTGAGGTGGGCGGCTCTTCAACCACACTATCGCAAACAGCAGCAATATTTTCTGCAGTACGAGCTGTACGAGCATGCACTGGTGTTTTCACATCTTCTACAGACCCGGTTTGCTCAAACTTTTGCAGAAGTTTTCCGATTGTATGCACATTTGGCCGATTAAATCACGATTGGACCGAAAAAATCACGAAGTGCGCGATATGCATTTTGATTTCAACGCCCGTTTTCATAATAAGCCTAAATAACTTTAACGCGTTGTTCTATTGTGTATCTTTCCATGATTCAAATTGAATTAGTCTGGAATTGAAAAATGTCAAATGAAGTGCAGAAAAAAGCTTGACGTTTAGGTGTGGCTTACATTCAACATCGGCCCTTAAAATTAAACCAGTATACTAGTGTTATGAATCCAAAACAAATTCCTAATAGATGAACCCACATTTTCCCTTACTTTTTGATAATTTATTAAATATTTCTCCACTTATTGACAAATACTTAAAGAAATTCGAAG
The DNA here is from genome assembly GCA_037575425.1 of Anastrepha fraterculus. Lineage (NCBI taxonomy): Eukaryota > Metazoa > Arthropoda > Insecta > Diptera > Tephritidae > Anastrepha > Anastrepha fraterculus. The sequence continues at coordinate 11,746 of JAYXIM010048268.1, read as the reverse complement.
CGGGATTATACTGATACTAATTTCATTCTCTTCGCATGTAACAGTTTCGAAAAAAAAAAAAAAGATCAGCCCAGTTCTTATTTATACCTCACAATAGTCAATTTGAATTCATTCAGTTTGTAACCAAATTTTCTTCTCTCTCTCAAGCTGTTTTTAAATATTAAATATTTTGCATAGCTTTACTACACTTCCATTTGATTTTTACTTAAATTCAATTGAGTTGCTGGGCTCCCTGACAATCGCTATACGAACCCTCATAAAAACTATGTTCTTTTAAAAAATAATAAAACCTTTAAACCTAAAATGTTTTAAACCATTTGAAAAGAATTTCCAGCTTCAAAATGGTCGTAAAAATAAAATGTAATAATGTAAAAAATTAAACAATAAAAAACTATGCGAATGCGGATAAGCGAATGTGCGTGTATGTGCGCTCATTTCAACGCGTTAAAGTTCCCACGCGCACACCCCAACATTTGCACAACTTTCAAGTCACCTTTTTCACATACACATCCACATAGTGTAGTGGCGAGTGGCTGTGGCAAGCGGTTGAAAGGGTGTGCTATTTAATTTCGTAACAATGCTGATGATGCGAGGAGCGAACACAGAATGGAAATGGAAAAATATCTCTTATTTAGCCCATTAAGTAGCTTCTATGCTGATTCTATGCTGCATTTCCTAGTCTGCCTTGCCATTCTCGGCTATTTAATTTTGTGTGCGAACCAAAATCCACTAAAACGTAGGATTCTCAGCACTTATCACCTGCTGTGGCAATGTCGGTTGAAAGTTTGCTTGAATGTTGTTTTGTTGTTGTTGTGCGTCTGCCACCTGCTGCCTATTGCATAAAAGCTTTTAAAGTGTTTTCACGCGCAGACATGCGTATCAATTTCGTAGAAGTCACGCTTCATCTTGCCGTCTATCGTTTATTCAGCTCTCCCCGCCCAACTGGATTCTGGCTCCACGTTATGAACATCTGGCAGGCATCACTTACACATGACTACGCATAGAAACATGACTGTGAATAGGTGTATAGGCAGTTTGTATTTATTTGCAAATAGTGGATGGGGAATTTGGGAAAGTTTTTGTTTTTTTATAGCACTAACTTGAAAAAGGTGTTTAAAAAACCCTCTGGAAAACCAGTTAAGCTGCATGGAAAATGAAAAAAATATGTAAAACTTTTTCACGTGCGACGGCAGTTGGTTCTACGTTGCCGTAATGCCCAGGATTTACATGCGGCCAAGTGGGGAGTATTCATGCCATTACAACAACAACAACAACAACTGGTTTTTTCCCTCACTTCAGCTTGTGGGGTACTAATCGCAGACTTCTCTTTCAAAGGCAATATCGCTAGCCTTTCGGATAACTAAGCTGCAATCCACGCAATAAAATTGACAACTTCTAAACTGGCGAAACAAAGCAGAAATCGCCTTACCGACTTGAGCGTACGCCATAACATTCAGAATATAGAAACATTGAAGGAAATGAAAAAGCGGACGCAGTGTTAAGAGGGAGATCACCCATGAATAACATTTTTACAGAATTGATATTCACAGAACTGGGTGCAATCACGAAAGAAAACTCTCCAAATTATCTATGAATCGCGGATTGTAGATGGAGGGTTCAGGCAACCTGCAAAGTCAGCAGAATATTATGGTCCACCTACAACCACAAATAAAAGTCAACAATGACAAATATAAAAGGAAGGGATGCCTGAAGGCTCACGGCAGTGACAACTGACTTCTGGCCCATAGGGTTGCAAGCAGTCAAAAAGGGTATCCCTTACAATTCATACTGTCATAGTTGTAATCAACCGAAGCAACAAAAACTATACGAATATTCCACTTCCTCTGTGAATTCCCTGTCCTATGTGAGGCAAACTGCGTTTCGACAACCTCGTAGAACTGACCGGTATTGACGTCAACAACCTTATAAGGTTTTTCAATCGCACAAACTGGGTATAGTCATGCTGTAAAATTACCCCTAAGCATGTTGGTAGCGAGGGTGTGGCAAGAAAATGGTGTGGAAGCACTAATTGGATTATTGCTGAGCCACCATTTCCAATCAGCTAGTCAACCAATCACCTACCTAATAGGGTAAATCGTCCTAGATACCTAAGGGTTTTATTATTTAGGTTATTTCTGACTTGATGTCCAAAACTTAATCGTCCTCGAGATATTTCATTTTAAATTGCTAACCACTTTTCACTGGAGCATTCGAAATATTTTCAGTTGCCTTTGAACTGCTGGATAAATTTAAAATTTGTTTCCGTAATTATTGCCTGCAATGACTGCACTTTTCACTAATCGCGGTATTTTCTGTGCCAGGAAGCAAACGTCGTCAGCATCATCGAGATGTTGATGAGCTGCTGATGTAATGGAGGAGGTTGATGGGACTCAGGTTGGCCCTCTGCCCCAGGCTGTTGAAGAAAGGAGCAACTTTAATCGTCTAGCTGCCAAGCCTGGGCAATTATAGAGAAAGTCCTCAACAGTCTTCTTCTCTGAAAGGTCCTCACAGCTTCTGCAATTTAACCCCCGTAACCCTAGCATTTCTGCGTGCGAGGAGTACAAGTGAATTTCTAAGTTCTTCGTATATCGTATTGGGACCAAAAAAATGGAGCTCCGTTTTTTCTGCGCTTTTTTGACAAATAATTTGTGCACTTCCTCTTTAACAACTGTCAGGGGGATACCGATGACCGGGTAGAAGGTCTCTGAGACCAATTCAGTCCTCTTCCTGGCAAGCTCATCAGCAATTTCTTTGCCTCTATGTTCCTATGCCCTGGAACCCTAGTCGGAAAAATGTTACTTGCACACCCAAGAGATTTGATCTCCTTCTTACATTAGTTGACTAATTTGGATCTGCACCATGGCATGGTCAGTGCCATCATCGCGGATTGATCTTCGCATGAAATGCTAATATCTCCCTCACTCCACGTTCCCTAAGCATTTTGCATGTATGCAGGATCGCAAAGACTTCTGCTTGAAAAACACTAGCAGTGCTCGGCAGTTTTAAGGAAATAGATAAATTGGACGATTTAGAGAAAAGACCTGCTCCGACTACCGATTCTATTTTGAAGCCGTCAATGAAGACAGGGGGACTAGCGTCGGCATATATTTTCCCCTCACCTTAATCTTGCCTACTTGGAAAGATGGCCCTGCCACGGCTCTCAAACTCCAGTTTGCGGAGCGAGAGGCCATGCGAAGTTAGGAGGAATGTGCCTTAAAATGCTATCTCTTGCGATGTTGGTCTTACTAAAGATATAATTTTATCAGGCATATTTCTTCGTCGTTAAGTCGCCCAGATGAAATCGCGCTTTACACTATCGAAAGCTTTCATAAAATCAATAAAAATAAGCAAAAACGATGAGTTACCCAGAAACCATACTAATCTTCCACTGTTTGAAAACAGAGGCAATATTAGAATTCCTATGGCAACTTGCAAATTGAAGATCAAAAATAATACTCTGCAGGAGGCCAATAGGCCATGGATAGAAGAAACTGTTTTTGTTACTACCAGGCTAATTTGGCCGCAAATAGATAAGAAAAGGTCAGAAAAATTGCTCAACTCCTCAAGAGAGAACTACTCGAAGGTCGTGGGTCGTGGCTTATGCCACCGGTCATTGGCTGTTAGGTAGGCAGTCTTCTAGGCTAGGAATATTTTGTCATGACTACTGCAGAAGTTGTAGAGATGAGGAAGAAACAGTAGAACACTTCCTCTGTAATTGTTCTGCCTCAGCTAGGAGTAGAGCAAGGTTGTGAGAATCACTCTTTTGACTCCCTTACGGAACTACCCGGTGTTGGGATAAAACGTAGGATAGCTTCATAATGGAGTCTAGCTTCCGTAGCTTCGTAAGGGAGTCTAAAACTTCCATGATAAAGAAAAAAAAAACATATAATGCGGCTTCCTAAGCACAATATGAAAATCCTATCTATTTTTAATCCATTACAACCAGCTGCTTACATTTTCGTAGCCTTAACTAAAGCATTGCTTTACAACACTAACAATTTTCATGAGCATGCAACGAAGATTTTGAGTTAAGCTATACCTTAAAATGCATTTGAGCGCGCCCTGTTTGTGACGCTCATACAAAGTAACAAAAGCTTATGAAGCAAATTGTAGAGTTGCATACATGTAAACATAAAATACAACCCTACAGTCAAGCCTACTAGTTCTGAACTGCTCTGGTATCCGTTTGCTTAACAGTTGAAGTAGTGAATTTTTGAAGTGAAAACTTCTTTAGAATCGTTGGGAGTGATTTGAGACTCGATGAAACGAAAAAGCGACACTCTTGGCTATGAAGCGTTATATGTTGATATATGTATATGTGTGTGGCTGCGTACTGCTGAACCACGCTAGTATAGTGAGTATTGTAGTATGTATACTACACTGCCTATTACTTGCTTTGGTGTTTAGTTCAAGCGTCATACGTATGTATGTTTGTATGTATGCTAGTACGTATGTGTGCGCGCTTGCGTATTACGGAGCCACGGTAAGCGAGAAGGCATTATGTATACCTATACTACACTACCTAATACTTGCTTAGACCAAGCGTCCTACGAATGTTTGTGTGTATGTTAGTACGTCTGTGTAATATACGCGTTACGACGCTCATAATAGCAACCGCGTGTGCTGCATTGCGTCCGTATTTTTATATTCGTAAATATTTTCATTTTTAAACATTTACCGCAATTGCAGGCGGTGTTGCAATATACCACAATCAAAATGACGGTGCTCGTATTGTAACTCCACAGATAGATCTGAATGCACAGCAACTAGAATCACTGTCTGTTCAGCTCTCTAAAGTGGGAGAAATATGTGCATGCGAAACCAGATTGAGCAATGGAAAAACAGTTTTAATTGTGGCAATTTATATTTCACCGAATCAATCAATAAATAGCATCACGGAATTCATTCACGAAAATTTAATAAAGTATACACCAGAAGTATCGCGGATGCTTAGAAAAGATTACGATAAAGTTCCAATGATTTTAAGTGGATTTTAACGTAAATTTTGCATTGGACACAGCGGTTCCTTTAATTGACTTTCTCAATACAACATTCAATTTAAAAATGTGTAACAATCGCACTGAATCGACAACACGATCAAAAACAACAATTGACGCGGTATTTCAAAGATATGTTGACAACATCGAAACCAAAGCATTTGTATCATATTTTAGCTATCATAAGCCACTCGTATCATTTGTTGAAATTGAAAACATTGAGGATGAATAATAATAAAATGAAAAAAATAAAATGTGAACTTTATAGCAATATTATAATTATCCCGCTCCTAATGCTGCTTTCGTCTCATTCTCTCTCAGTTTGTTTTACGGAAGGTTTTACTTCTATCGCGTCTAACCGTTAGATTGGTATTTTTTTCCAGTGCTAGCAACTGGCACTTTTTTTTACGAAATGTCAATTTTCAGCCCCTGCAAACTAGTCAGCATTTGCATCAGTATTATGGCAGTTAATGATGTAGTCATAAATGACAAAAAAAGCAATTGATTCCCCTACTAATATTTGTATCCATCAAAGTCGCTGCGTGACTACCATTTGGGAGTGCGTAGGTTCAAATCTCGGTGCATGAAATACCAAAATGATAGCAAAAGTTTTTCCTAATAGCGGTCGTCCCACGGCAGACAGTAGCAAGCCTCCAAATGTATTTCTAGCATGAAAAAACTTCCCATAAAAATCATTTGCCGTCCGGAGTGGGCTTAAAACTGTAAGTCCTTCCAATTGTGAAAAACATGAAGACGCACGCCACAAATAGGAAGAGATGCTCTGTCGAACGCCTATTAGAAGTGTAGGCGCCAATTATTTATTTACTTTTTAACAGCAGAATATTTACTTTGCATTCAATTTCTCATTGGTCACTTCGCAACTAGTACAATTGTAGTTACTCTCGAACTAGTATCACTTCTTCCATCTAGTAATAGTTCAAGATGACACTCTATTGGCACTCTACTGGCGAACACACATAGCCTCATATAATACATTGTCGCTACAAAAGCTTCCTTGCAAATCTTCGGCTTCCGCTTCACAAATTCAAGACTCCCCACACACTCCCAGTGGCTGAGCTGTTTTTTTTTGGGTTGGTCCGCGCGCCAAATGCACATTCAAGGAATTTAAATTGAGCTGCCAGCATAAGCAATCGAATGCTAGCGGATAATCTATGTGAAAATTTATGCAAAATGTGAAAATAAAAAGCTATTGGGCTGCGTGTATGTGTGTGTGTGAACTCAAAGACGAGGTGTTGCAGCTGTTGTTTGTTGTTTAGATATGAATTGCAGTCATTTTGCAGTTTTTGTTGGTGGAAACTGTATGCATTGGTAAAAGCTGTTTTCCTGGTGGAATATAATAAATATCGGTTGCACATTTACGCTCCACCAACATACACGTATGTGTGTATGTGGGTCTTCGTCTGTTTGCGTAACCGAAATACCAGCTGTGCTTTGTCTACATGACTGCTAACATCGAAATATGGCTCACACGTAAGTGCGCTGCAGCTTTGTCGTTGTTGTTGGACTCTATCGTACAAAGATTTATTTTCTTTTGAGCAGTTTTTTTCCTTGATGCTTAGGTTTTGTACTAGCCATTGCTGCACACCCACACATGCATGCATATGCTGTTGTGAACTTAGTTTATCCTTGTCGAATATTTTTGCTCACATACATACATACAGGCACACACACATACATAATTGAGCAGCTGAGATTGCTTTTGAATATTTTATATTTTTATCGTTGTGATTCAATAGATTCCATAACTTCCAGGCATTTTTAAGTCCCATTCAGAACTCTTATTTAAATTCCAGCAAATTAGAAACTTAATTTTTAGCAGAGTTTAACAAAGAATTTTTAGTTAAATTTTAATTGGAGATTAAGAAAATGTATTAAATACTTTTAATAAAATACACGCAGTTACATTTAGATATTCGAAATTGATTTTTCTAGTTAGATCGATTTTTTTTTAATTTTTGAATGGATGGCATACTATTCGAAAATATGTCTGAGTTAGAGCCTTCTTTTGTTAATCATATTACAATATTTTACCTAACTTATTTATTTCAATCATTTTTATAGACAGAGCGCAACTCGAATACTTTATAGATGGCAGCTCTACCCCAAAATATTTTGGGATTAAGACTTATTTAGATTTCATTCAAATCCAATCTTAATACATATTTAATTTAATTTAATTTAATTTTTCTGACAGGTGGCGACCATGTTATTTTACAGGTGGCAACTCTACTCCTAATATTCTTTGATTAAGACTTATGTATTTGGCTTTACTTGGAATGGTTTCTCTAACTTAATACATATTTAATTAAATTTAATATTTCCGCCAGATGGCAACCATATTTAATATATTTCTAGAGAAAGTTGTTATTCTTAAATAGCTTACTTGTGGTCCTAATCTTGTAATATTTTTCGTTACTTATTCAATATTTCACATAATTTCACTTACAAAGAGGTGGCAACCTTACTAAAAATATTTCAAGAAAAATCATTATTTTCAAATCCTTAAAATATTTTCGGATTAAAACTCTCATTTAAGTTCAGACTTACTAGGTTATATATAATTAAATTTAATTTTGTGATAGGTGGCAACCATTTTAAATATATTTATAAAAGTTAATTATAATATATACATAAAAGTTAATTTTCTTAAATAGCTTACGTGTTGTCCCAATCTTGTAATATTTGTTTTGCCCTAATAAATATTTAGTTGCATTTCACTTTCAGAGAGGCGCAACCCTACTAAAAAATATCACAAGAAAAACCATTATTTTGGAATCATTGAAATATTTTTGGATTAAGACTAATTCACCTCTCATTTGAATTCATTCTTGTAATGTTTCATTTAATGTGCTACATATTGAATTTAATTAAATTTAACCGACAGGTGGCAAGCATATTAAATAAATTTCTTCAAAAAGGTATTATTCTCAAATAGCTTACGTGTACTACTAATATTTTAATATTTTTTTTACTTATTAAATATTTAGTTGGATTTCACTTTCAGAGAGTTGGCAGCCCTACTAAAAAATATTTCAAGAAAGTCAATATTTTTAAATACTTAAGAAATTTTTGAGTTCAATGTTTTATTTAACTTATTCCGTATTTAATTTAATTTTTCGGATAGGTGGCCATATTAAACATACCTCTGGAAAAAGGTATTATTCTTCAATTGCTTACATGTAGTCCCAATCTTGTAATTTTTTTTTACTTCTTAAATATCTAGTAGCATTTCACTTTCAGGCAGGTGGCAACCCTACTAAAAAATATTTCTGATATTTCAATAATATTTCTACCGATATACAATTTTAAATTTTTTCAAAATATTTGTAATTTCCTATTGAATTTTATTTTTTATAAATATTTTAAATCGTTTCGTATGATACTCTTACTGTCATACAGTGTACCCTAGCTTAAACGGACCCCCGAGGGACTGAAAAATTTGTTCGCTTATGAGTAAAGTGTAAAAAAGTTCTTAATATGGAATGGGAGGGTTAACGTGTTATGGTAGGGTTGTCCACGCAAGAGAAATAATTTTTTTTTTTAATTCTTAGGGATTTGCGGTATGTACTGAAAGAAGTTTCCGGTTATGGGAGGTGTTCGCTTAAGAGAGGTGTCCGTTAGGAAAAAAGCCACTATATGCATTTTTTACCTTATTATTCATTTAATAAGTAAAAAAATTATATGTGCCAACCCCGTAGAAAATTTGTTATTTTAAATACCCTTCTTTGGGCACTTGGAAAAAAATAATTACTGACGCGTAACCTTCTGTTAGGGGTTTGGTCGAGCACCTGCTCCTATTTGTAGCGTGTTAATGTTTCTCCACAATTCTCCGCTACTGAACGGCAGAATTTTTTGTAGCACTTTTCTCATGGAAGCAAATACTGCGAGGATTGCCATTACCTGCCGAAAGGCGACTAATATAAAAAGAAAGTTTTCTACCATTTGGTGTTTCATGCCTGAAGACTCGAGCTCGGTCACTTAGACTTTCAGACGCATTGTAATAAAGTCTTCAAGTTCATAAAAAAATTATCGACTTCCTTATTATAAATTAGTCAGCAGCTATCTTGAAATCAGTTGAAACAATATTTCCGATCGCGCTTATCTTTAGTGGATTAATTGTTTATAATCAGCTCTCAAACCTTTTCCGCTTCCATGCCTTGCCTCAATTTGTCTTAAGTTCTTTATGCTTACCTTTTCTTCCTTTATAATAAGCAAATTAAATAGTTAAGTACATTTTGTTGCTATTTATACTTATCGACTATAGTTGGTTGTCTTATCCCACTTCTCACGACGGTCACAATCTTCCTCATTTTACTCATTCTCATTTCTTCATAAGCGTTTCATTTTATTTTATGTAGCAGCACTAATGGAGTTTCACGTTTATTGACAAAGTTTCTGCACTGATTTAAATAGAAATGTGCAAATGGTAATGCTGAAGTTAGAGAGTAATTTAAAAATGTTCTCAAGTGCGAAGGTGTCCATATAAAGCAGCAAAAAATATCTAAATTAATGTTTATATGTATTAGTAAACGAGCACGTTATTGTATTTTAAATGGAATTAGAATGACAGAGATTTTCAAGTGGAATGTACTAGTAGTGGAATGCATAAGAATTTATTGAATGAGGATGCGATTTGATTAATACTTTGTGAATGTCACACACATAAAACTAAATCTGAGCAAAATATATGGTGATGGTAATGATTGTATGGGTTAAGCTAAGGCCTTTATGCACTGCGACCAGATTGATCTATTGTGCGCCCCTTATAACTTAATGATAATTATTTATGTACCGAGGTATCGAACCAGCTCCTCTAGTAGGTACGAGCCCAGGATTCTGTGTCTCCTGGGGCCTAATGCCTCACAGTAGGTGATTAAGTGTTCCATGGACTCCTCTTCATCATGTGTACTATTTTTGTGAGTCATCATTTAGTCATGTTGGGTTAGTGTTCAACTCTTCCTTAGACGGGAAAATAATCTTGTATCTCTTAATAAAATTGAGTACCGGTTATACTCACCGCATGTTGAGCCCTGTTCAAGATATTGAGGTGTCAGTAAGATCTCCTGGTTTAAGTTTTTCTTTCATATGAAAAGAGAGTGCTTGCATGGTAGCTTCCTCTTGTATAGTTAAATGTAGCGGTGGTACATTCAAAAACCGCTTCCATGCCAGCATAGAAAGATGGTCGCATGGCCCCATAAAAATATATATAGAAGCAGCTAAATACCAAAATGGCATGCCGAGAACCAACTAAAATTAATTTCGCCTGCTATTTTGTTTCACTTAGTCGTCGTGGCTCCACCAACTGAAACTAAATTAATCTAAGATGAATCAGCGTAGTTTAAATTTGGAGAAACGGGAACATATTTGTTTCAGATATCATTGATGTACTACGAGTATTAATACGATAAATATATATGTGCCTATGTATTGGCAGGCTAATCACCTACCCTGTCAGAAATCAAAATAGATTAACGAAACCAACGCAGCACTGAATCTTGCCGAGGCCCTATGCTCCGAAGTGGAGTGAACAAGGAAAAAAATATATGTGCCTACATGGAACAACCCGAGCTAATAAAAGTGTGTTAAAAACAGCTCAAGCCAAGTTAGGGCAAAGTTGAGTTATGACTATGATTACATTCCTTATATTAAAAAGGACCGCCACTCATTGTATCATTTGCCCCGAAACAATATTTTAAACCTCTTAATTTAACTGTGCGCTTTGAATGTATCGGCTCCGGTTGGTTGGTTGGCTACAGTATTTCCAGGATCAGTAATTGGTTTGTTGAAAAAGTATTCCGTAGCCAAACGAGTAGTGAATTTTTCTGAGCCCATTAACTTCCGTGCAAGTACAAAACGTCGCCAATGCCATGACATCCAACATGTTGCAAAAGAAAGTAAAGGTCCGTCGACTTGTTGGCCGTTTTGATGTGAAATGTGTGACCATTTCGTCCATGTCATAGTCACCATAGTTGTTTTGCTTCGCTTTCAGAATCTTTGGTAGCACATGGGCTGAATTGTTGCATATTTCAAAAATATTTTTTTTTTTTTTTTGTTGTTCAAAATTAGCTGTACTCATCAATGTAATTTTCATCAAGAACAGCGCAATCATTCCAGCGCCGCTCCAATATTTCAAGGCCACTTTCGTAGAGCGATTTATCTTTTGCCTCAATACAGGCCGCGGTTTCAGCGATAACCTCTACATTCCAGCGAAATTTCTTACCGGCGAGCATTTTCTCAGGTCTGCGAACAGCCAGTAGTCGAAGAGAGCCAAATCTGGCGAATACGGTAGATGTGGAAGCTTTGCGAAGTTCAACTAATGTAGTTTTGCCATTGCTTTGATTGACTTGTCACACGGTGCGTTGTCTTCATGAAACACTTTTTTTGTTTGGTATATGCGGACACTTCATTGCAATTTCGGCCTTCAAATGCTCCATAACTCCATGTATTATTCACTGTTGATGGTATTTTCCCTCTCAAGATAGTCTATGAATATGATGTAAGATACACATGGACTTATGTGGAGCAGATGGGAGCCGTAGAGAGCAATAGAAAACCTAGAGCAGTTGATCAATAGGAATTTCATGCAAAAAAGGGGCCGCATTGATGTCGCCAAAATTATGATTTCCATTTTGCATCGAGGCTGCAGACGTGACATGAGTTGATGAGTACGACATGCAGTCCAGACATCAGGCGAATGAGGGCAAAGCTGCGACAGAATAAAGATCGTA
>JAYXIM010048229.1:0-47643 GCA_037575425.1 Anastrepha fraterculus | reverse complement strand
AAAAAAAGTGCCCAATATACCTACTTCTACACATATGGCCATTAAAAGAGGTACACCCCCTCAAATGGAGTGGATATTCAATTGTTTGTAATGTGAGCGTTAAAATAAAGTGTACAGCGTACATCAGTAGTATTTTAGTAGTTGTACCGTAAAAAATACCGTTATATTTGGTTGTTTGCTTCCTTTTTCGTTGCATTGAAACTTTTTTCATATTGTATTTTAATTGGTTGCGATCGGCAGTGTGAAAAGTTTTTGTCTACAGTAAATTAAATTCTACGGGTGGGCCATATAGCGTTTGAACCACCTATTTTTTTGAGAATGGTAACTCAAATGACATGTCAAATGTGTTCATAATTTACTTAAAGGTTTGACATTTACGAAATGGGGCGCATATGCTTGAACAAAATTGGGAAATATTGAAAATCTATTTCCAAAGTGCTTAGTCTTCTACTCAAACTGTGAGAAATTTGAAAAAAAATTCCAAAAAAAAGATTTGCCAACAAGACAGTTTGTGGATAAATTCGTTAATCGTGTTCGTGAAAGTGGATCGTTAATGGATAAAACAACACGTGAACGTGCTCCTACAGTGCGTACACCCGAAAACATTGCTGCTGTAGCCGAAAATGTGCGTGAACATCCAACAACCTCAACTCGTCATCGTTCTCAAGAATTGAACATTTCACGCACTTCTTTGAGGAGAATTTTGCATAAAGAACTCGGTATGAAGGCTTACAAAGTTCAATTGGTGCAAGAACTGAAGCCTAATGACCATCCAATGCGTTTTCGGTTCGCTCAATGGCCAGAAAATCGTTTGACCGAAGATGAGCATTTTTACCGAAAAGTCATCTTTTCTGATGAAGCTCATTTTCACATCGGTGGCTACGTCAATAAGCAAAATTGTCAGATTTGGGGCTCAGAAAATCCACACGTTACTGTAGAGAAGCAAATGCATCCACAACGAGTCACTGTTTGGTGCGGTTCTTGGTCTGGCGGCATCATCGGGCCATTTTTTTTCGAAAATGAGCGAGGAGCCGCGGTTACAGTAAAGCCAGTCGTGGCAGTCATTTGAACGATATTACTTTTCATTCATAAATGACAATGTTTAATCTTCAAAATAAAAAAAAAATTTGAAAAAATATTGATTAGTTTTTTTTTTTATAGCCGATTCCAAAAGCAAATTTTACATGGCCATGGTCTACCCTATATTATTTATTTTTTTCAATAATGGGTAAACAAACTTCGACTGATGTTAGAGAACTGGTAGTAAAGCTTCGCAATGAAGGTAAAACCTTTTGTGAAATTGGCTCTATCGTCAACAGAAGCCATAATACTGTGAAAAAAATCGTTGACAAATACAAAAACTTCGGCAAAGTAGAAAATCGCACAGGTGCAGGCCGTCCAAAAGTTTTAAATGAGACTGAAGTAAGGCCTATAGTGCGTGATGTGAAAAAAATCTCTTTCAAAGTGCGGTCAAAATATCACAAGAAGTTTCAACTGCGTGAGATACTAGCGTAAGTGCCAGTACAATACGTCGAGCGTTGCACGCAAATGGGTTACATGGCAGTCTCCCACGAAAAAAGGCGTTAATATCGACAGTTAGTCAGTCAGAAAAACCTTCTTGATTATGCAAAGAAATACGAAAATCGGAATGTTTCTTTCTGGAATAATGCCCTGTTTAGCGATGAAAGTAAGTTCGAGGTATTTGGGCAGAAAACCCCGGTTAAAGTCTGGAGAACCAAAGTGGATAGTGAGTATGCCGACCAAAATTTGATAACCACAGAATCAAATACTAATTTAAAAAACATTAAATTAAAATATATTGTTTTGTTATAAAAGACTGAAATAAAATCTGTATTATAACAAAATGCTTTGTACACTTTATTTTGACGCTCACAGTAGTTTTTATTTAATAAATTAATTTAACAAATATAAATACTAATTAATTGATTATTAAAATAGATACGAAATAGAAATAGATAAAGAATGGATACGAAAAACATTAGTCGGGCAAAAATCGTGATAACATCATATTCATATAACCTATAAAAACAATATTTATTTTATTTTATTTTTTCTTTATTAATTTTATTATATTACTACTATATTAAACAAAAAACTCATATCAATTCTCTTTGTTGTAAGCGAAATGGTGACGGACACCAGTTTTTGGTATCTGCTGCTCTCTGCCAATTCATTTTGAACTGCTGCTCATTTTTAATTTCTTTTTTTGTTTTTAACAATTGCCCAGTATTTTTCAATGGGTTGCAATTGTGGACAGTTTGAACAATATTTGCCCCGTGATTTTCATACCAGTCATGGCAAGGCGGCTATAATGACACGATGCTAAATCGGGCCAGATCAGAACTGAGCCTTTATGTAGGTTTATGAATGGCAGCAAATGTTTTTGCAAACACTCCATTAAATAAATTTCTTGATTTCTAGTACCCGTGGTAATGAATGCTTTGTTTTTTACACCACATTGGCAGATGGTCCAACTTTTTTTGGTTTAGCTAGGAGCTCTCCTCTCTTCCTTGCAGTACAAAACTCGGCCCCCTGAGTCTGCTTAAAGTCTACTTTGACGTATATTTCGTCATCTATAAGAACACAGCCATATTTATGGTTGGCTTGACTGTATAATATTCGCGCACGTGCTTTAGGACTCTTATTTGGTTTATCATTGCGGTTGGGTTCTATAATCTTTTTACACGATCGTCAACCTTCACTTTTGCATACTTTTTGAAGAATCGTCAAAAATCTCGTTAAAAAGCAGAAAATCGTGTCCAGGGAAATTAATGTATCGACCAGATCCATCTAAAGACTAATTAGAGATGGTCTCCATATGAAAGCCTTCCATTGTTGTTGTTGTAGCAGCATAAACATTACCCATACTTACATACGAGGAATGCGGCTGGAGTGACAGTCCTTGGCCGGATATAAATCCGGGTCGTTTCGGTAACGTAGAACCGACTGTTGTGGAAACGAAAGCCTTCCGTCGCTTTGGTCGCTTCTTTGGTGACATGCGGTCAACGATCATGAAAATATTCTTTTCACAGATTAAAAAGTTTGAAAAAGTTTTTAATAATCAAAAGAAGTTGAAGTTGCAGAAGTTTTTTTTCCCCTCCCTTAATAATCAAAACGACAAAATCTATGCGTTCCCAAGATGGCGGGTTCTACGTAACCGGAACGACCCAGATTTATATTCAACTAAGGACCGTTAAGGTCGTCAGCAGCATTCTCCGTATATGTTTGATAAATGTTTATGCTGTTATAAAAACAACAACAAAATCTATGTTAAAACTTCTAAAGAAGCAAAAAATGTTGTTCCATGGGTTCAGCCTGGCCACAATCCAGTCTCCGTAATGGTTCGGTCGAGAGTGTCTTATAAAAGCTCTACATCTCTTCATTTCCCTGTAAAAGGGGTTAAGACCGGGTCAAAAGTGTACCAGAAGGATGTCTTAGAAGGCGTGGTGAAGCAGTTGAGCAGTAATCTCTTCAATGGAGAGCGTTGGATCTTCCAGCAAGATTCCGCCCCAGCCCATGAGGCAAAAACCAATTACTGGGTTCATAGCCGCCTGGTCAATCACAGTTTGTGGTCAGAATTGGAGAATATGGTCTATCAAAGACCTCATAAATATTTGGACTGGCCTACTTGTTTGAAGGCTTGTATGAAAGCAAATGGTGACCATTTCGAATGAAAACTAATTTTTTTTTTACTTTTACGTGATAAAAAAAAAACTAACTTCATTAAAAAAAGGATTATAATTTCATATCTATAAACAACAAAGCGTATTACGCCCACCTTAACTTGTTCAAGTCCCGACTTTTGTCTAAAGCTACAAAGTTCACTATGTACAAGACTCTTATTCGACCAATCCTAACATATAGTTGTGAGGTATGGACTCTTAAGGTTGATGATTGTGCTCAGATTGCTCGCATGGAAAGAAAAATGTTAAGAAAGATCTTTTGTCCAATAAGAATGGATGATGGTACCTATAGAACCCGATCGAACTCTGAACTGAACGATCTAACTCAGAACGAGACAGCTGTGCGTTTTGTTAAAGCGCAGCGCATAAGATGGCTAGGTCATGTGATCCGTATGCCTGTTGACTGTACCGTGAAGAAAGCCTTGACAGGAAAGCTAATGGGCGTGAAGGCCAAAGGCAGACCGAGGAACTGTTGGATAGACGCAGTAGAACACGATCTTAAGAAGCTGGGAATACGTAACTACGAAGCAACAGCTCAAGATAGACCGCTTTGGAGGAGCATTTTGAAGGAAGCTTTGACGCACGCCGCGTTGTAACGCTATGATAGAAAGAAGAAGATTTATAAAGGACTTAAAAAGTAACTCAACTTGTGGCAGGACTAAATATATATATATGTATATGAAAATATGTAGGGAAGCTCTATTTCGTGGCACATCACTGTATATTTACACATATGCAATACAAATATAGATACATTCGATTTTCTATTTATGGTGACTGTCTGTTTACTACCAACTACGTAAATATGATAAGTTCAACGCCTCCAACGTGCCAAGTGGTACACCGACAACTATCGTTTTTTGTTGCTTTTTAAATAAACAGATCTGTAATACATTCCGAAACAATATTTTTCATTTCCCTTTCGTGTTGGATTTTTCAATACTGAGTAGCATCGATTCGATTCTTTTCAATGCAAATATGCAGAGGAAACACTTGAAAAAACAAAAAACAAAAAAATAATTACATTAAAAATTAATCAAACGAGAATTTTCATTTTCAAAAAAGTGTTTCGGAATCGAAATTCCGAACTGGCCTGAAAGTGGCCAAAACTCAATTTCTTCCAGTATATTATGGCTTTGGTAGAAATAAAAAATATGCTCATTATTTTTGAAACAATACTTTACTAATGGGGCTGCCTCGGCTGTCCTCGCAGTAACGAATTCTATATCAATTTAGTTTTCCAAGACTGGTGCCGGTTTCTGGGTCTATCCTGCGACTGTATAAGCACCATTTTATTGATCTTTAAGGACACTGGACACAAAAACGGCTTAAACGGCTTTGAAGTGATCAATCTACATCGGCGAGGTGGCTGAAAATGCAATTTCCGAAGGTGGATAGCATAAGAACCATTACTTAGTTGTGAGGTGGCTTCCTTAAAAAGAAAAACAAAAAAAAAAAAAAAAGGGGCCTTTGATTCCACAATTATCCAAAAAGGAAAATACCGAAATAACAACAAAGGCTCATGATCTGCAAACGTCTAGCAGGAAAATCCTACGTCTGTAGCCCAAGAATTCTGAGATGGATGTACATTATGATAATGAGATCAATGGTGACATATTGAGCGGTCGCTTGGGCATCCAGAGTCATTCTCTCGACAGTGCGGACAGCGCTAACTAAGTTTCAGCACATAGCAAACGTGTGCATCACAGGGGCGATGTGGATCTGCCCTACAGCTGCGATTGACGTGATGCTTGAGCTAAAATCGCTTTACTAAGTTATTCAGCAACTAGCAAAGCGTTCTCTTTTGAATATTACCAGGGAAGGCTTCGGGAGAGGAAAGAGATGTAATCTAAAAACATCGAAGTGCTGAGGCTGAGCTCCCACTTACCCAGAAATGATATCACAAAAGTCATCAAATTTTAAAAGATGTTCAGAATTGAACTGGACGATAAGTTGAACTGGAGTATGCCGGTATTTGAAAGGAAATTCCAGGAGTGTACCTTGCACTGGTACACAGATGGCTCGAAGGCCCGAGAAGGCACAGGCGCTGGAATTAACGGCCTTCAAATCAAGCGTTTTGTGCCGATGGGTAGTTTTCCAAGCGGTAGTGTATGCCATCTGTCCATGTGCAGAGATAAACTTAGACAGCAATTTTCGGAATGTGCGAATTGCCATTCTGAGCGACAGTCAGACGGCACTCAAGGCCCTATCGTCCTGTGATATCAGGAGAATAACTGGGAACCAAATAGCGTACGTATTGGCGCGAGAGGTTGCGGCCTTGCCTTCAATAGGACCCAAGCCCTTCCTTGCTATGGGACCACATACCATCAAGGAGAAGATTTGGAGTGAAGAGCTAGGGCTAAGGGAGGTTTGCTTAGGTGAATGGGTTTAAGAGGGGCTAGTCAGACTAGATGGTTAATATCTAGGTCAGCTACATCTTCTGGTGTAATAAAAGAAATTAGGGTCAAGATACCTAAATCCTAGCCCCATGGGAGCAGGACAACTGAAGTGAAGGTACTGAGATGGTTTCACCCCCTCCTACAGACAGCTGCTGCAAACAGATCTCCAAGTAATGCCAAGTCTCCCCGAATGCATATACAGTGTACAATATCCGGTGAGGGTACCCACAAAATTCAAGAGCTGTGACTTGGTTAACCTTAGAAACTCTCTCGAGCGGTTCACTCATGACCAGAACAATCTCGCGCTCTTTCAAGTTGGCGTACTTGCCCAGCGCTTGCTGAGTTGACACGAAACTCACCCTTCTAGGAGCACACCACAAGTAGTCAAGAGTAAGCCAATCAACTCATTCGCGGAGAAACTACTCCACGGATCCCCTGTCTAACTAGCACATCCGCCCAGCAGTTTCCCGCAATGATTCTGTGACCAGCTACCCAAATAGGCCTAATTCGCCGCCGAATTCGGATGCGGTCGAAAGGGAATTCATGCATTCTCTGACCAGTTGGCTCCAAGTCCCTAATTGCTTCGTATTGCTCACTAATTACAGTATTTACCATAAGTATGTACAGTGGCTCACAGAAGTATTTTGCATAATAGCGCGTATGTAAAAATTTAAGATTTTGTATGTACTAAGTATCCGAAAATAAAAATGTTAATACTTACACGCATTATTGAGCACTGTCTTAGCAATTGGGCTATACATCATGCACAAAAATTGTACCGTTAGGTGCATATAACAAAAAACGTGCGTAGCAATGAAAATGTGTGCTCACAAAAGTATTTTGCTTATTGTTTATAGATACCGTTACTGGACGCAGTTCAGTTACTTTTTAACACACTTTTATTAGGTCGGGTTGTATGTATGTATGTATGTATGTATGTATGTATGTATGCATGCATGTATGTATGTATGTATGTATGTAACGGAATCTTTGAGCTGAATTTTCACTGGCTTCTAAACATCTGATCGACTTGAAATATTGCACACCTATCAAGGACCGATGACAATGCAATAATTTGATAAAAGTTTTCCATTATCCTTATTGGGATTGCCAGGATTAATATTTTCTGTTTTTACCTGTGGGCAAAAAGTAAGGTGAATTTGAATCTTTGAATCTTTTTAACACACTTTTATTAGGTCGGGTTGTATGTATGTATGTATGTATGTATGTATGCATGTATGTATGTATGTATGTATGTATGTATGTAACGGAATCTTTGAGCTTAATTTTCACTGGCTTCTAAACATCTGATCGACTTGAAATTTTGCACAGCTATCAAGGACCGATGACAATGCAATAATTTGATAAAAGATTTCCATTATCCTTATTGGGATTTCCAGGATTAATATTTTCTGTTTTTACCTGTGGGCAAAAAGTAAGGTGAATTTGAATCTTTGAATCTTTTTTAACACACTTTTATTAGGTCGGGTTGTATGTATGTATGTATGCATGTATGTATGTATGTATGTATGTATGTGTATAACGGAATCTTTGAGCTTAATTTTCACTGGCTTCTAAACATCTGATCGACTTGAAATTTTGCACACCTATCAAGGACCGATGACAATGCAATAATTTGATAAAAGATTTCCATTATCCTTATTGGGATTGCCAGGATTAATATTTTCTGTTTTTACCTGTGGGCAAAAAGTAAGGTGAATTTGAATCTTTGAATCTTTTTAACACACTTTTATTAGGTCGGGTTGTATGTATGTATGTATGTATGTATGTATGTATGTATGTATGTATGCATGTATGTATGTATGTATGTATGTATGTATGTAACGGAATCTTTGAGCTTAATTTTCACTGGCTTCTAAACATCTGATCGACTTGAAATTTTGCACACCTATCAAGGACCGATGACAATGCAATAATTTGATAAAAGTTTTCCATTATCCATATTGGGATTGCCAGGATTAATATTTTCTGTTTTTACCTGTGGGCAAAAAGTAAGGTGAATTTGAATCTTTGAATCTTTTTAACACACTTTTATTAGGTCGGGTTGTATGTATGTATGTATGCATGTATGTATGTATGTATGTATGTATGTAACGGAATCTTTGAGCTTAATTTTCACTGGCTTCTAAACATCTGATCGACTTGAAATTTTGCACACCTATCAAGGACCGATGACAATGCAATAATTTGATAAAAGATTTCCATTATCCTTATTGGGATTTCCAGGATTAATATTTTCTGTTTTTACCTGTGGGCAAAAAGTAAGGTGAATTTGAATCTTTGAATCTTTTTTAACACACTTTTATTAGGTCGGGTTGTATGTATGTATGTATGTATGTATGTATGTATGTAACGGAATCTTTGAGCTTAATTTTCATTGGCTTCTAAACATCTGATCGACTTGAAATTTTGCACACCTATCAAGGACCGATGACAATGCAATAATTTGATAAAAGATTTCCATTATCCTTATTGGGATTGCCAGGATTAATATTTTCTGTTTTTACCTGTGGGCAAAAAGTAAGGTGAATTTGAATCTTTGAATCTTTTTTTAACACACTTTTATTAGGTCGGGTTGTATGTATGTATGTATGTATGTATGCATGTATGTATGTATGTATGTATGTATGTATGTAACGGAATCTTTGAGCTTAATTTTCACTGGCTTCTAAACATCTAATCGACTTGAAATTTCGCACACCTATCAAGGACCGATGACAATGCAATAATTTTATAAAAGTTGTCCATTATCCTTATTGGGATTGCCAGGATTAATATTTTCTTTTTTTACCTATGGGCAAAAAGTAAGGTGAATTTGGTTGTAAAATGAAAAATCTTTATTTATTCTTGTAAATCAATTTCATCCCCTTCAAAATAATGCCCTCTCGATGAAATACACTTATGCCAACGATTTTTCCAATCCCCGAAACATGCCAAATAGTCCATTTCCGGTAGTGGTCTCTTGAGTTTTGGGAATAGCCAGAAGTCACACGGAGCCAAATCAGACGAATACGGTGGTTGCGGAACGATATGTGTGGAATTTTTGGCGAAATAGTCACGAAGAACGAGTGCAGTGTGAGACATGTGAGATAAATTTTCCATTATCCTTATTAGGATTGCCAGGATTAATATTTTATTTTTTTAACACACTTTTATTAGAAACATGAATTGGGTATTTTTTAAAAAAAAAAATTGGGAATTTTTAGTTTCCACACCTCCATTGAGGTTAGTATTTAGTGTGCGGTTGTGTAATAGTATATTACTCGTAAACACCTACATATACTAAAAATAAGAAATAGTTAAAAAAAATTAAAAAACACGCTTTTATTGCTGATCGAACTAAAAAGTAGAAAATAAAAAATAGTTTAAAAAAACTAAAAAACACGCTTTTATTGCTAATCGAACTAAAAAGTAGAAAATAAATTTTAATGACAAAGGGACCTATAATGAAGTAATAGCAAATCGAAGGGTCAGTCATAGTCAACTACCTCAGAACAGAATTATAACAAAAATTAAGATACAAATAGAGTAATTCAAATTAGAGTTAAAAGCGTGGGATGCATTTTGCTTCACTTTCATAACCCTCTGTACATAGGTAGTTGCCAATAGAATGATTGTAATATTTACTATATCAAGCATCCCACGCTTTTAACTCTAATTTGAATTACTCTATTTGTATCTTAATTTTTGTTATAATTCTGTTCTGAGGTAGTTGACTATGACTGATCCTTCGATTTGCTATTACTTCATTATAGGTCCCTTTGTCATTAAAATTTATTTTCTACTTTTTAGTTCGATTAGCAATAAAAGCGTGTTTTTTAGTTTTTTTAAACTATTTTTTATTCTGTTTTCGCTGAAGTTGTGGCTACAAGTGCGTATTATAATCAATTTTATTTGTAATTGAGTTCATTTCGTTTGTAATTGTGGTACTGTGCATATCGGAAATGCCAAAGGGTAAAGAACTAACTACAGCTGAAAAAAAAATTATTTTACATCTCCATAATGAAGGAAAATCTACGAAATATATTTGCAATATGTTTAGTCGATGCCGCCAAAGGATAGAAAATGTAATAAAACGGTGTAAAGAACGCGGTAATTTAGAAAATTTAACCCGTTTTGGTCGACCAAAGTTGCTAACTGAGAGAGAAGAACGCCAAATATTGAAAGAAAATCGCAAAAACCCACATTTATCAGCCCCAATAATCAATGACAAAATAAAAGCAACCTTTCAGATTGAAGTATCCGATGAGACAGTGCGCGGAGCCCTCAGAAGCAACAATATTCACGGTCGTGCAGCAAGGAAAAAACCACTGATTTCACAAGTCAATAAAGCAAAGCGGCTTTTATTCGCCAACACCTATAAAACCAAAAGTTTTGAGTTTTGGAAAACCGTCATATTTAGTGATGAAAGCAAATACAACATTTTTGGTCCGGACGGACGTCGTATGGTATGGCGGAAGCCAAATGAAGAGCTGCGATTAAAAAATGTTAAATCCACTGTTAAGCACGGTGGAGGTTCCGTCATGGTGTGGGGTTGTATGTCGGCCCAAGGAGTCGGAAAGCTGGTGTTCATAGATGGAACGATGGATAAACATCTTTATTTGTCTATTCTCAAAGACAACTTACATTCCAGTGCAGAAGAAATGGGAATGTCGTCTAACCACTTTTTGTTTCAACACAACGACCCCAAGCATACAGCTCATGATGTCAAAATGTGGATACTTTTTAATACAAAGCATTTGCCAACACCTCCCCAAAGTCCCGATATCAACCCCATAGAAAATCTGTGGGCCTATCTCGAAGAAAGAGTGCGAGAACACAAAATTTCGTCAAAAAGTGACCTTAAAGATGTTTTACTCCAAGAATGGGAAAAAATACCTCTTGACTTTTGTCGCAAGTTAATAGAATCTATGCCGAGGCGCTTGGAAGCAGTTTCCAAAAATAATGGTTATCATACGAAATATTAAATTAATAGAAATTAGTATATTTGTACACCACCTAGTCAAAAGCAAAATACTTTTGTGAGCAATGAATTCTATTTTATTTTACTTTTTTTACGTTTACATTGGAACATATTTTTCTTTTAAAGTTTTAATACATTGTTTATGTAGATATAAGGTTTATGTTTAAGAATTTATGAAATAATTAACAAATGAATTTAAAAAATATACAGGAATTGAAGCGTGAACTTATTTGTCTTCTCATGCAAAATACTTTTGTGAGTCACTGTATACATTTCTCAGTTTATAGCTTTGCAGTTTTCACGCTGAGGTTTTGTTTTTCGGGTGTGTGTGCGCTCGTGCAAACCAAATTTGATGCAACTTGGCAATGCTCTTTTATTTACTTTGCTTTCTAGTGTTTTATGCCTTTACTTCTTGTTTGTTTATTACTGCAAAGGAATGTGCAAACTG
The DNA here is from genome assembly GCA_037575425.1 of Anastrepha fraterculus. Classification (NCBI taxonomy): domain Eukaryota; kingdom Metazoa; phylum Arthropoda; class Insecta; order Diptera; family Tephritidae; genus Anastrepha; species Anastrepha fraterculus. The sequence goes on along the minus strand of JAYXIM010048229.1, from coordinate 36,108 downwards.
CGCTTGTAGATAAAGACTTTGTATGTTGCGTTGCTTCGCCATTCAAAAATAGTTCGCAATTAATTTATAAATGCATCTTATCTACTTTTTGGGTGTGGCGAAATAAAAACAATTTTAGAAGTCATCTGCTGGAATTCTTGGCTGTGTCTGGTCGACTGTTTTTCTGTTGTCGATTTTTTTTAAATAAAATTTCCTTACAAAAAAGCTTGACGTTTTCCATTTGTATGCAGAATATATACACAGGTATGAGACCTAATTAAATAAAATAAAATTATCGTTGCTGTTGCAGCAGTAGCTAGTAATTTACCGTGCTTGAGAGTACTACAAGCCCAACTCCAAAGACAGAAATGTCGCTCCGCCCGAATACGCTGTATTCTCATTGATCCCGTCATTCTTTTTCTTGATTGGCGCGATAACCGCTTAAGCGATTTTGTCCGAGTCGTTTCTTTCTCGCGCTAACCGGCGCCAGTTGGAAACACCAAATGAAGCTAAGTCCTTCTCCATCTGATCTTTCCAACGCAGAGGAGGCCTTTCTCTTCCTCTGCTACCTTCAGCTGGCACCACTTCGAATATTTTCAGAGCCGGAGCGTTGTATCCATTCGGGCGACATGATCCAGCCAATGTAGCCGCTGGATCTTTATTCACTGAGCTATGTCTATGTCGTCATAAAGCTCATACAGCTCTGAAACCTCGTTTAGTATCAAACGGCTCGGAGAGGTCCTTCAACCAGTTGTTTGATGTTGGGCTTCAACCTTCCATATAATACGCTTACTAGAACCTTATACGAGATATTTCCAGATTTCAGAATCACCCTTCTTATGGATTGGGCAGCACACTTTAATTCCATTCCAATTCGCCATGCATGCTTTCATCCGACCATATTGTGCATAGAAGCTGATGCACGCATCTTACCAGCTCCTCACTGTCATGCTTGAATAGCTCAGCCGGCAGTTCGTCGGCTTCCGCGGCTTTGTTGTTCTTTAGCCGGGTTATCGCTATTCTCACCTCGTCATGGTGATCTGGTTATCAATAATATCTACGATAATTTGGTGCTACAAAGAGAATACGAAGGCACAATTGCAAAGCTCGACTGGCAATGGAAAACTTCCGAGTGTATTTCTGCCATAACATCAAGACGCATCAACTGGAGCTCGGCCAAAGCCCCAAAAAGAGTGAAACCAACGACCAGGAACCAACCACTAACTTAGAGCTTAATGATGGAAGATTGCCAGGCTTGATATTTAGCTATGGTGAAAAAGAAAATTGTGAGGGGAACTTCGGCTGCTACATCACTTCGGGATTCGGCAGCCGAATTCTACACGACCATTTCACACATACTCACACACTCGCCCAATCAGTCGTTGCTCAGAGGGTAACAAAGTGTTATTGGTTGATTTTTTCGTATATCAACACAATCTCAGTTTTTTTGGGAACACACCCCAAGTGACGTCAGCCCACCAACTGATTCTGTCAAATTCGCGCTCAGAGTCGAATAACAGTCTGTTATAGAGAACTTTTTTTACCATGCTTACATCAAGTAGGCTACCGTGGCTAGTGGGCTATGACATTGTTTTGTGTTTGCACCTCTCCAAATGTGAAAATTTATGGTTTGTGCCCTCGTAAAAGAGGTGTCGCTGCTGATACTATTTTTGTGTTCGCTCTAGTAATATACCGGTGATTTGAAGGTGTATGTGCGAGGTCTCGATGGCAGTAGTTGACATTCGTTTGAAGCGTAAAGATCCTTTTTTATCTGACGTCGAAAATGTGTACGTTTGTCCCGAAGAAACATCGTTTGAGTCATTGAAGTCATGCTTCATTATTACCTTTTAGAGAAAGGTGCAACTAAAATGTGTCGTGTATTGACCAATATTTTCGGTAATCATGTTCCACCAAATACTACTTGTAAAGAGTGGTTTCGACGCTTCCAAAGTGGCAATTTCGACGTGAGTGATAAACATCGCGAAGGGGCTCCGAAAAACTTCGAAGATACTTAACTAAAACAATTATTGCATGAAGATACTTGACGAACCCTTGATGATGTGTCTAAAGAGTTGGATGTACGCGATGATAATGGTCCAGAAACCAGTTACCTGGGTGTCATATCAGTTGAAGAATAGGAATATCGAGAGACGTTTGGTGACGGTGAGATGATTTTTCAGCGGCAGAAAAAAAGGTTTTCAGCATCGCATCGTCACTGGCAATGAAAAATGGATCTATTATGATAACTCTAAGCGTTGAAAATGTTGGAGTCTGTCAGATGAACCAGGTCCAGCGACAGCAAAAAATAATATTCATGCTTCAAGGGTTATGTTGTGCATCTGGTGGGATCAGAAGGGTCCATCTATGTATTATGAACTCCTTAAACCATCTGAAACCATCCATGGCGATCGTTACCGACTGCAGTTAATGCGTTTGAATCGAGCTCTCAAAGGAAAGCGTCCGAAATGCGGCGGTAGACATGGCAAACTGACTTTGCGCATGACAACGTCAGGCCACACGTTGCTAAATCCTTCTAGAAATATTTAGAAGGACTGAATTGGGAAATCTTGCCCCAACCGCCGTATTCGCCAAACATTACACCTTCGTATTACCATCTGTTCCGATCAATGCAGCCAGCCCTGATTGGATAGCGGTTCACTTCTTACGAGAGCATCACAAAATGGCTCAAGTCAAAAGAACTCGAATGTTTCGTCAGAGAAATCGGTATGCTGCCTGAAAGATGGAGCAAAGTTGTAGCTTCCAATGAACTTTGGCTAAGAACGAAAACGAGGGAAACTTATTCCCATACCCAATAAAAAGCGATTTTTAAATTAATTTTCAGTTATATGATTATTTTTGTCAGTAAAGAAACTCATTTCTCGATTAAATCCCTATTCCCCCGATCTCAGCGTAAACCTGGCGGTAGCGTCCTCTGTTTCTTCTGCAGCGTGACATTCCCCATATTACCAGTTATTTTATGGCCTCGCTAAAATCCACCTGCTTTTTTATCTGTAGGGGACAAATGTTTCAAAAAATTATAAAACACTTGAAAACTCCACAGTTGATAACTTATCAAAGTCGTCAAGTGGTGCGAGTGTTAAATAATACAAAACGTAAACAGCTGTTTATTTGCGATCGCTCAGTGAGCACCGTTAACTAAATTATCTATTGTTTGTTTATATTTTTTTGCAGATTTATGTGCTAACAGCGCTTTTGTTGCCCTTTCGCGTAGTCGGCTGCGTTCTCTCCCTGCTATCCGCTTGGATGTTTGCCTGCATCGGCCTGTACGGTCTGTCCATTGATGATCTTATGGCAAAACCAATAAGCGGCTGGCGAAAGTAAGTTGTGTAGAAAAGCTTTTGCTTGTTTTTTTGTTTCTAATTATTTATTTACCTATTAACTCTCCTCTATTGCTTAGACAATTTCAGCGCGTCACGTCTGGTGCTATGCGTTTGCTATTCGCGTCTGGCACCTTTTACAACGTCAAGCTGACTGGCCAGCGTGCGTCACCTAAGCAAGCGCCCATTATGGTGGTAGCCCCACACTCGTCGTATGTCGATTCGATTATTGTTGTAGCGACTGGACCGCCGTCGATTGTGGCAAAGCGCGAAACAGCCGATATACCTCTTCTGGGCAGTAAGTATTGATTTTGTGGAAATATTTGCAGATTTTAAAATTTTATTGTAAACGAATTTATTTTCTCAATATTGTTTTTTTGTTTTGAAGAAATCATTAACTTTGCCCAACCCATTTATGTGCAACGCGAGGATCCGAATTCGCGTCAGAATACGATAAGGCAGATTGTGCAGCGCGCACGCTCGGAAGATGAATGGCCACAAGTGGTAATATTTGCCGAGGGCACTTGCACCAATCGCAAGGCATTGATTAAATTCAAGCCTGGTGCTTTCTACCCAGGGGTGCCAGTGCAGCCGGTGCTGTTGAAGTACCCTAACAAATATGATACATTCACATGGACGTGGGATGGTCCGGGCGTGTAAGTAATCCTGTGACTTTTATGAGTTAATTATTTAATATATCCATATTTTCCTATTTGGGCGCACCAACTCAATAGAGTATTATAGCTTTTTACAACGAATGGCTGTTTAGCGGCCTAACGGAATGGAAATAGATACAAGGTTGTTCAATAAGTTTTGCGGTTTGATCGTTGCTACTAGCCTAATTTTTTTTTTATATTGGCACACTTTTCATACGAACGTATGCGAAGTTTCATTTCAATGAAAGTGATTGCATTTTTATTTTTGGAAGGTTTAAAAGCAAAGGAAATTTATGAACGAATGTTGAAAGTGTATAAGGACTTTTCGCTTTTCGCCATCAATTAGTACAGTAGAAAGATGGGTTACTCAATTTAAACGTGATTGTACAAGCCTTAAAGACGATCCACGCCAAGGACGTCCAAAAACAGCTACAAATTGGAAAATCGTCGTGACTGAAAAAGAATTAGTAGAGACCCTAGGCATCTCATTGGGCAGTGTAGGCAATATTTGGACTGAAGTATTGGGTTTCAGAAAGCTGTGCACACAATGGACGCCGCATTCACTAACAATGAAAAAAAAAAAACACATTGGAATGTCACTTTCTCAGCAACATTTAGAACGTTTCCGAAAGGATAAAGTGGGTTTTATGCGTTAAATCACCACTATGGATGAGACTTGGGTCTATCACCAAGATCTTAAATAAAAACAAGAGGTTACAGAGGCTGGTGTGAACCTGGTTCTTCGGCTCCAAAACGAGTTCGTGTCCAGAAATCGATAAAAAAGTGTAGTTTTGGGATGCGAAAGGACTTTTGTTTGTGGATAACTTGCAAACTGGTAAAACAATAAACTCTGAAAAGTCTTGTAACCTTTTGAACCAGCCAAAGGAAAAAATTCGTGGAAAAGACCCAGTTTGCAAAAGAAAAATAATAATTTTAATCTGAACAATGAAGTGTGTCACAAGAGCATTTTGACTATGGCTAAAATCCATAAATTATAGTTCATATTGTTGGTGTATCCGTCAGATTTGGTCCCTGACGATTTCCCTTTGTCTCCAAACTTACAAAAATTCACGCTTGGAAAGCGTTTTTCATTAAATGATAAGGCCATAACAGCTGTCTTTGCAGTCCTTTCAGATTCCCACTCCAGGTATGGAATTCATTAATTCGAATCTCGTTGGAACTAGTGTTTTGATGTTCAGGGTGACTATACTGAATAATAGGGAATATATCAAACCATAAAGATGTGATTTTCTTATCGAACCGCAAAACTTATTGAACAACCTAGTATTTATATTTTTTTAACGACGTAATAAAACTCGCCCAAACTTGGTATACTTATTGCCCTTCACCCCATTTCTTCTTCTTCTTAATTGGCGCGATAACCGCTTACGCGATTTTGGTTGAGTTTAAAAAAGCGCGTCAGCCGTTCTTTCTCGTGCTAACCGGCGCCAGTTTGACACACCAAGTGTAGCCAAGTCCTTCTCCACCTGATCTTTCCAACGCAAAGGAGGCCTTCCTCTTCCTCTGCTACCACCAGCTGGTACCACATCGAATACTATCAGACCCGGAGCGTTTGTATCCATTCGGACGACATGACTCAGCCAACGTGGTCGCTGGGTCGTTATTCGCCGCGCTATGTCTATGTCGCCGTAAAGCTCATACAGCTCATTGTTCCATCGCCTGCGATATTCGCCGTTGCCAACGAACGAAGGTCCAAAAATCTTGCGCAGATCTCTCTCTCTCAACCACTCCAAGCGTCGCTTCATCGGATGTTGCCATCGTCCATGCTTCTGCGCCATACGATAGGACGGGCATGATGGGAGCCTCGTAAAGTGTTAGTTTTGTTCGTCGAGAGAGGACTTTACTACTCAGTTGCCTTCTTAGTCCAAAGTAGCACTTGTTGGCAAGAGGGATTCTACGTTGGATTTCCAGACTGACATTGTTATCAGTGTTAATTCACCTTCACCCCATTTATATTCAACTTAAATGTTATCGAGATGGAATAAAGACTACGCTCACTTTTTATGTGCTTTTTGTTACTGTTGGCCTGATATAAATCGGGTTCGTTCCTGTAATGTAGACTCGACTGTCGTGGGAATTAAATTCCCGTCGGTCCGTGTGATGTAAAAAGCTATAACTCTCATTGTCCATGAGTTTGTTTGATTCCAAAAATTAACAGGCAATTAAAATATCTAAGGTTCGGTTCGTACCGGAACTAAGCACTTCCTTACCTGTTTACTGCTCTGTTATTATTTTAGATATTTTTACATAATTGATTTTTTAGTTTAATAAATTTCTCTATAAATTGTTTTTATATATTTTACTTAGTTTCAAGTTGTTGTGGTTTACAATGGCACAATTCTACAACCGTTGCGAAATTGAATTTTTGCCCGTCTACACGCCATCGGAAGAGGAAAAAGTTGACGCGAATTTATATGCGCAAAATGTGCGCGAAGTTATGGCCAAGTAAGTGCTCAAGATAACAGTATTTTTCAAGCGTATTCGCAATATAAAATTATTTAATTGTTTTATAAATATATTTAATATTTCATTGGAAAGGGTCTTTCAAAAGTAAAGAAAGTAGTGAATAGTTCCTAGACTGTACCTTTTTTTATGTCGTCTTTGACATTTTTCAAGTGGTCAGATGTAAAATTTTACACGATAAAACAACGCGTTAATTTTAATGAAACTTATTAGGAAAATTATCGATCTTTAAGAAAAACATTTCGCAAAATTTGTGATTTTTCTGATGGAAATAATCGTCTGAATCAGTCGATAATTCAAAGGTTGCTGAAAAAATTTCAAGAAACTGGCTCTGTCGAGGATAAAAAAAGGACTGGCTTACTAAAAATATTGCTACTCTAGCGCAAAGTGCTGCGGAGCAATTTTCGATATCTCGACGTTCTCAACAATTAGGCATTCATGAACGAATGTTTGGCGAATTTTACCGCTGGCCGTGCTCATGGTGGACATTTAAGGGGTCTCGGTGGTCTAGAGCGCGAAAATTTAAGGTATTTTCAGGAATACAATAAAAAATATGAAAAACGATATTTTAATTTGTTAGGATTTTTATTTAGCTTCTTTTACATACAAAAATCTAAAAAAAAAATTATTTTAATTTTAATAATTTAAAAAATGGCGCTGAAATTGACCCTTCCGAAAAATTGGACCTGGACGGTGTTGTCCATTTTGGCTCTTCTATTTATCTGAAACACAAAAACCAAAAAAAAATATTTATCAATATGACCGGTACTATGTCCCGTACTAGAATAAAAAAAAAAAATTGTTTTGATGAAATGGCGCGGTTTTGACTTTGACACTCAAAAAATCGGGGGTTTTTCCCGTTTTTTAAGGAAAAAAATGAAATAATTGCAATAATAATACGATTCTAGTACGGGCGAAGCCATAAATGTTGTGTACAACATATTAAAATTTCAGACGATTCAGTTGAATAGTTTTTTTTATGACAAACACCAGGCCGAAAAAAGTCGTTTCGGGATAGTTGAGTTTAAAGTTTTGAGAGTAGCCGCATGACGAATCTGACTCTGCCTGCTAAACGGCTATAGAATGGAAAATACCGGGAATATCCTTCCAAAAATTTGACAGTATATTCTTAAAAGCCTATAATTTCGAAATCAAAAAATCGATTTTTGGAAATTCTAGACCAGCGGGACCCCTTAAATGATGCCATTTATTACATATATTTGCTAAGAGCCGTATTTTGAATATTTATGAAAAATAGTTAAACATGAAAAAATCTAAATTTTTAAATATTTTATTTTAAACCAACATCTAGGTGCGTCTTTTGAAAGACGCTTTATAAGAAAACCTTATAAGTCAAAGTTTTAAACTTTGTACAAAATTCTCAAAAATGTAACAAAATTTCAAAAAATTTATGAACATTTTTAACTTTCCTTCGTCTGAAAGAAAACTTTCACCATCGTAAGCAAAAAAAACCATAAAAAATTACCTTAACTTTCACTTTGTTTTACTAAAAGTGAATGGTTTATAAAACTACATACCCATTTTTTTAATTAAAAAGTTGAAAATCTTGATAATAATTATAATTTAGGTTAGGTTAGGTTAGATTAGATTAGATTCGATTAGATTGGATCAGATTAAATTAGATTAGATTAAATTAGGTTAGGTTATGTTAGCCAGGTTGGCACCCGCTGGCCCTAAGGCCTATTGGGATACCTGCATTTGTTTTCTATCCCCTAACTAAGTTGCATCAAGTAGTTTAGGATCATTTTAGGAAGTTAACTAATCCCTCCATTGAGAAGTTTTCCAAATTTCCCAGGTCTTCAAAGAAATAATCGCCAAGATATTTGGCACGGCTTCTTTGAAGTGCAGCACATTCACAAAGAGAAGGTGTTGTTGCAACTCAATTTCTTCTTCATCTCCTAAACTGCTGCAGAAATCATTGTGACCAGTGTGCGCGGTGATCCCTTCATAACACCTGTGAGGACGCTGGGAGTTGATCTGTTGAATCCAAACAGACATTTTGTCCTTTTAAGATTCCTCCATTTGTGGTGCAACATCAACACGCACACTACAAATAGGAGGAGGAGCTCGGTCCAACACCTAACTGAAGTGTACGCGCCAATTATTATTATTATTTTTTAAGATTTAGTTTTGTCCAGAGAACTTTGTAGACCCTGCAGTTAGTAACCAGAAACCACCTTCTATTGGTTTCCGCGATTACGCTCAAGTCAATCGCAGTATACAGTTCGTTTAGAGGAATGCTTAGAGGGCATAAGTTTTGACCAATCGCTTAAGGTCAAGCTCATAGCCTTTCCGCTCTTTCATTTCCCTCCACTCCAGAGTGGTCGGGAACCCAACAAAGTGTGGTGTTGTGTTGTTGGATGAGCGAGGGCGACCTCCTGCATTCTTTAACACATCTTGAATTGATGTGCGTTGAGGCCAGTGCCTTGATTGCTGTTTGACTATCAACAAAAGTTGTAAGGTTTGCTGGAGGTAACTCCAGCAGTCTTTACTGCTTTGCTTATAGCGTAGATCTCAGCTTGGAAGACGCTACATCAGTCTGGTAGTCTAAAGGAGCAATTTAAGGATAATTACTCCGAGTACACTCCCGATCCAGTGCCAGTGCCGTTGTCCCTTTTTGAGCCGTTTATTATAATTTAATTTTATGTGAATTTTGTACAAAGTTTAGATCTTTAATTTATAAGGATTTTATTATACCGTGAACTATATTTGTATAAAAAAATGAGCGAAATTAAAAAAACATAAAAAAATTAAAAAAGAATTAAAAAAATTAAAAAAAATTTAAAAAAAATTTAAAAAAATTAAAAAATAAATTAAAAAAACTTTTTTTTTAATTAAAAAAAATTTAAAAAAAATTTAAAAAAATTTTAAAAAATTTAAGAAAAATTAAAAAATATTAAAAATATTAAAAAAATTAAAAAAAGAAAAAAAAATTTAAAAAAATATAAGAAAAAATATAAAAAAAAAATTTTTTTAAATATACGAAAAATATAAAAAAAATTTTAAAAAATATACGAAAAAATTTAAAAAATAATTTAAAAAAAATTTAAAAAGATTCAAAAAAATTAAAAAAATTTGCGAATATTGTAAAAATATTAAGTGACTTATTTATGTGAGCACAAGTGTACTCGTATATGCATAAATTACATCTTGGATATTTTTCTTTATTTCCCATAGAGCGCTTGGTGTGCCAACATCAGAATATTCATACGAAGATGTGATTACAATGAGTCGTGCCAAAGATATGCGCGTACCCTTCCCCGGTGATATCATCGAAATCGAGAGGGTGCTGTACGGTTTGAGGTGAGTGAGCGCAGACGACCGAGCTAAACTCAACGGAATGCTTGCTTTGTTTTCGGCTTTTTTGGTTTTACTTCTGGCTTTGCACTAACGGTTTATCTGCATAATTTACCTTATAATATGCAGATTTACTTTATCAGTTTTCAACTTATTTGAAGATGTTCCATTATTTATTTATCCTTTATCCCTATTTCCTTTTTACAGCTTCCTACCGGACTCCACACGTGACCAAGAATTAGTCGCTGATTTCCTTAGCTTAAACAATACTGACCACTTAGACATATTCACCTTTGCTGAACTGCTGCAAATCGATGTAAAAAATACGTATCTACATCAGCTTTTTGCACTTTTAGATCACGTAAGAGGGTTAGGAGGACAATTATTGTATGCATTTTATCTAATCCATCTTTCATTTTGCAGCACCACAACTACACAATTAACTTGAAGAGTTTTCTCTTATGCTCACAATTTTGTAAATTGAAAAATGAAGAAATCATCGTATTTCTGCGTGCTATAACAAATGTAAGTTAAATGGTTTATTATTTTTAGTTATCTCTTAAATACTGAAATATGGAAAATCAATGTGACTACGAGCGAATGTTTTTGAATGCCGCCCAAAAGACTTTCATATCATTTTTGCCTTTGGGAGGCATTAGTAATACGATTAGTAAGAGTGTTGCTATTTATATTTGGGCTTTTCTGGTGTTTTCAGCACCATCTGACGCTTCCATTGGAAAGTTTGACATATTTTAACATAAACAAATTCAGAAAATTTTAATGTGTAATCTATATTAGTTCTGTTTACAATGGCTTTAAAAATTCATCTCGGCAAAAAAAAAAGAATTTAAACCGTAAACATTTTCGTGTGATTATTTTTCACAATTTTTGTCGTGGATTAACAAGACAAGAATGAAAAGATGAACTAAAATTATTATACGATTGTCGAATGTTTTGGGCGAAAGCCAAATTGATGCGCTGGTATCAGATTCCTCTGCTCAATAATATTTTTAAGGCGTTTGGCAAGTAGTTTTTCCAATAGTTTTGACAAAATGGGTAGGAGGGATATAGGCCGATATGATGAGACGTCGTGTGCTGGCTTTCCTGGCTTGTTGACCATGATGACCTCTGCAGTTTTACAGTATATAGGAATGTGTTTCAATCTGAAGATAGCATTCATAATTTGGTTAATTTAATTAGAGTAATTGGTGGGTGTTGTTATAGGATTTCCGCGGTGATGAGGTTAAAGCTAGGTGTCTTTTTGGATTTAAATTTTTTTATTTCATCACATTATTCAGACTCCATTACAGGAGGAAAATCGTCGTGATCGTTGTGATAACATGATTCCATTTCAGCCGCTCTTGAGACGTCGTATGGCTTCAAGCTATTTTCAAGGTATTCAGAGAAGGTACAAGCTCTCTCTAAATTGGTTTTTGCCCATGTGGTATCTGTTTTTCTTATTGGTGGATATTCGGCCCTATCATAGAATCCGTCGTAGAACACCTACGAATACGAATGTCTATTACGAATACGAAAAAATTATAATCGAGAAACCTTGATGAAGAAAATTGGTTCAATACTTTTTCCGTAATCACTTACGCCAATTTGAAAAACATGGTTTCGAGAAAACGCCGTTTAAAGTTCGCGGTCAAGGAAAAAGAAACTTACCGAAGTTGGACTTTCAAGTGGCATATCTTCCATAATTTTCAAGATCGGCTTTTGAAATTTTGCAATAATATTCTTAGAGCATATACCTATCGGTTAAGACAATAAAAAAAAAATCGATTTTTTGAAACGTCTAAAGGTACTTCCCCCTTAATGGAGGAAGGGAGAAGTGAGGTAGGTTGATGAAATGGCAAGAATACCCCAGGTACACTTCAAGTAGCACTTACGTGCCGTTTTGATACCATAATGTGGTCCACTACCTGCGAAAAGATTTAGTGAAGAGAAAACCGTCTACAGCCATCCCGTGCTGTTGATGTAGTGAAGGAGAGAAAAGGGATCTAGGAATCTCAAGCGCCTAGCCTTCACCTCAAATGGGCAGGCCTGAAATGAACTATAACAACATACGTAAAGGCTCGAAATATTGTAGAGAGAACAATTGTCATCATCCACTTATAATGATGCAGATTCAAATATTAGACAATCTATATGTAGAGCACTAGTATAGCACTAGTTTGTTCTTAGTGACAAATAAAATAAATTTTAACACAAAACATTTGTAGTTTTCAATAAAATAGGTATGTGTATTAATTTTTTTTTTTTTTTTTTTTTTGGCAACGCTTCGAGGCTCTTATTTTCTACTTCTAACATTTGTTGTCTTATTTGATTTTTGGCCGCATTAAATTTTTTAATTTGGAGAACCCCTGAGCAATCCCTGGCTTCTCCTTTATTAGCTCCAACAAAGTCGCATACTGGTGCCGTGTTGTTACAACTCTGTACCTGTAAAAATCAAATAAAATTACATATACATACTTAAAAAATTCATTTTTGTTTGTAGTTTAGTTAATATAGGACTTACATTTTACAGCTTTCTTATTTGTTTTCTTTTAAATTTTCTTTTTACCTTGTCGTAGAAAAATTGTACGAAACTGTAAGATTTGACGTTACGAGTGTATTCGGTGAATGCTACTTTACGAATTTCGAATGTTTGTTCGGAGCTATTCGAATTGTATGATTACAATTTCTTAGTTTCTACGAAAAACAGTCTACGACGGATTCTATGATAGGGCTGATTGTGTAGCTGGTTGTGAAAATTTTTTCGCGCATTTCCAAAGGTAGTCACTATGAGAGCGGTTTTTAAAAACCTTTATCTTTTTAGAGAGTTCTTCTGTTATTTTATTTAAAATAATTTTATCAGGTGGGGATCTGGATTGCTGCCATCGTTGACGTGCTTTGCGTTTTTCTCTCACCATTTTTTATATTTCTCTAGTGTACTTATGTCCCGCTGAGCTAGTTCTTATAACTGGGATACTGCCCCACGCTGCGCGTTGTATGCTGTTTGACAAGTTCAATTCTTCATCGTCAAGAGCCTCATTACTATTTATTTCTAAATTGTCTTTATCATCCCACAGTATCTTTCTAAAGTAATCCCAGTCAGTGTGTAAATTGTGGTTCCTTGGTAATTACACTTTTATGTATTGTTAAGTATATTGGGGAATGGTCCGAGTTTAAATCTAGTCCACTTTCTATGCGCATATATTCTGAAGAAAAATTTCTGGTTAACACAATAAATAATAACATTTTTTTGCTCTTCCTCCTTCAGCTCTATGCCGAGTCGTCGCAACGTATTACCCGCCAAAGTTTCGCTCGCATTCTGAGGCACACGGGAAAAATGACGCCGGAAAAGTGTGATGCATTGTTTTTCGCAATCGATAACACGAACAAAGGCTGCATTGCGTTTGGTAAGTTTACACTTCCGCTTGCTAATGAAGTTATATTTAATGGTTTGTCTGCTACTTTTCATTTCCATAAAAAGGTGACTTCGAGCACTACACCAAGGATCATCCACAGTACAAATTTCTGTATAAGAAACAGGAACACCTACGAAGAACGCAAGCGGGTGGCAACGTTAAGAAAACCAATTAAAAAGTGGACAAAACAAGATGAAGAAAAAATAAGCGCTTGTATATGCAATTTGTGGGTGTATGTGTGCGTGCGTGTGTGTGTGCCAGCTGTCATGGTGTATGCGGCGTTGAGATGCAACTTGAAATTGATAATGGATTTTATTGGCAAATAGCAAAATACGACGACGCATGCATAGGTTAAACAACAGTTATATTCATTTAATTTCGATTGTTTGAAAACTTTATGAAAACAACAACAGCAAAGTGACAAAGTAAAAAGTAAAGCATTTCTAATAATTGTAACATTATAACTTGAAAAAAAATAAGACGTAGAAAATGCAAATTCAATATTTATAACAAATTTATTTGTTTTCATTAGTTAAAATTTGACGCTTGGCATGAGATAATTGATAAGAATAAAATGTTGTTTTAAATTCTTAACGCAAATGTTGCGCTAATTTAAGAAAATCGAAAATTGAGGTTATGAAGTGAAGCAAATGGGTTAGAGATGGGGATTAAACAGAGTTGGGGGTAATGCAGTAAATAATTTATGCAATAAGCGAAGAGTTAAAACACTGCGAAACTAAAGATCTAGTGATCTTGAAGCCCTTATTTAAGAAAAAAAATTGCGGTAGTCCAAAATGCCCAACTCTGTTATCGTGGTATCATTACTATCACCAGCTACACCACCTAAAAGTAACAGTATCAATGTCAGCCTTGCTTTGCTCAATGTGCGATTCAGTAGTTTATTGCATACCCTCATTTAATGGCATTGGATTTTATTTATTTCAAAGAAAAAAGAAAATAAATACGAACTACTTTTGCTCGTTTTTCAAATACTGTGGCATTCAGCATTGATGGCAAAAAGGAGTGCAAGTATAAGAAAAATAAATAAAAAACAAAAACGATATTTATTCCTTTACTAAGTATATTTAATGTCAATTTTATTAATAATTAAAAATATACTTACGATGTGTGCTAAGTTTTAGAAATGTAGGCGTAATTTGTAGTTGGCCAAATTTATTATGTAATAAGGTATACTATATTTATGTACATATGTATGTGTGTGTAGGCACATGACAACAGATTATTGTTTATTATTTACTAGGAATACTAGAAAAAAAACCATTAAGTACACATTCAAGCACTTAAAAAATATTATTAGGTGCACAACTAAGTTCTCGCTGTTTTTTTTTGATGAAAATACAACTTTATTCTGAAAAAAATGGTTACAAGTGAATCATTGAAAGTACTGTCTATCGCTGGCTACTACATTTTTTTCCATCTTTTTGGCACATCTCGTATACCGTCGCGGTAAAACTCTTCATTTTTGAGGCTATCCACGGATCAAGCCATTTTTTGATGCCTTCATATGAATGGAACTGCTGGTCAGCTGGACCATGTGCCATCGATCGGAACAGATGATAATCGGACGGCGCAATATCTGGAGAATATGGCGGGTGGATTTCCCATTTCAGTGTTTCCAAGTAGGTTTTAGCGAGTTTGCCAACGTGAGGCCGAGCGTTGTCATGCTGTAGAATCACTTTTCCATGCCTGTCCGCATATTGCGGCCGCTTCTCGCGCAGTGTTCGGCTCAATCGCATCAATTGAAGTCGATACCGAGCCCCAGTGATGGTTTCGCATGGTTTTAACAGTTCATAATACATAACACGAACTTGGTCCCACCAAATACATAGCATAACCTTCGCAGCGTGAATATTCGGCCGTGGCGACGACGTAGAAGCATGACCGGGCAGTCCCAATGACTTTCTCTTCTTTGAATCGCTGTGATGAATCCATTTTTCATCACCCGTCACGATGCGATGAAGAAAACCCTTCTTTTTTTTGCCGCTGGAGCAGTTGTTCACAGGCGACACAGCGAAAAAACGATGTTCAACATCCCTTGGTTTTAACTCGTAAGAAACCTAAGTCCCCCTATTCCTGAATCATTCCCAAAGCATGCAATCGCTTGGAAATGGAGCGGCGGGTAACTCCTAATACTGCAGCAAGCTCTTCTTGCGCTTGACACGGATCCTCATTGAACAATACCTCCAATTCAGCGTCTTCGAAGGTTTAGGTTATGTTAGAATCGACTAGCACACAAGGCTGGCGGCATCTATTGACAAACAGCGGGAACTTAGTTGCGCACCTAATATATTAAATATTATATACATTCATGTATATATGTATGTATGTACGAGTATGTACATACTGCAGAAAGCCTGCATATTAGTAATATTACCATTATTCTGATATGCTGATCTCTTCGCAAAACTGTCAAGTTGAAAAGTTAAAAAGTGCTATAAGTTATTAAAAGCCAGCCGGTAATGCGCTTCATCGTCACCCACCCACACTTTACACATTTCAAATCGCCCACAATTTCTACCAGCAAGCGTACTTAAGTTTAACGAATAAAAAAAAACGTTTTTTCTTATGAAGCTATTATTAATTTTTATTTGTAGTTGCTTCGTAGGCACTACATTTTTTAAATCCTTTTAAGTAAATTTTTTGAATCCTTTTATTAAGCACTTTGACTTCAACTGTTTCTTCTCTTTATGTTAGCTTTTTTATTTTTCCATTGGTACTGTAAACTCTCGCCGGATATAAAGTTTGCTTATTTCCTACAAGTATTGCGTTCCAATATGAAATATGAATTGTATATTTAAAGTCCTCGCGGCACTTTTAATTTAATTTACGATTTGTAGGTATACTATTTATTGCAAATAGGTAACTGATATTATAGTTCTAGTATGAGTTGTAAACGTACGAAAACGAATAAAATGTAAAAAAAAAACAAAAAAAAAATCAAATCTCATCATTGTTTTAATATGAAAGTAAGAAAAAACTTGGTGCTGTACATTCGTAGGACTTTGAAAAAAAGTTGGGGCAATTAAACCCCTTTATTACAGATTTAGAAGACACGGCCTACTTCCACCAGCGGCACGCGCACTTGACACGGAAGTGCAAGCGATTTTAGCAGCCCTTCTATTTGCCAAATCTTCCCAGTCTGGCGCTCGAAGTGTAACCAACTTCAGACCGCTCGCGCAGCCGATGCACGGTCATCAGCTGTCTGTTAGTTGACTAGATAACAGTCCAGAGTATTGTTTACAAGCGTGTGGCAGCATTTGCCGATTGTCAAACGCGAAAAGAAAATCAGTGATGGATTGCAAACGTAATAGTGTGATGGCATAATATTTGGCTGGAAAATCACAACCAGCGATTGTTCGTGAGCTCGCGCACTTTAACACGTTCACGGCAGCGCTATTATTCATGGTCTTCGCCCATAGACGGCAATGTTTACATCTTTTCGCTCTATCGGACGGGAGCGATTACAAGTCGTGATACGAAATTTGTTCGTAAGGGTAGTCGTTTATGGTAGCTCATCGCGTAAGTACCGTCTAATAAGGTACCATTGGTGGTACGTGCTGCCAGATGATGCAATCTTGTGCGGCCACCGGTGGTACACGTCGACGTGAATGTGTTAAAGCAAATAAAGTTTTGTTTATAGCATCATTACTCGTTACAATGATGCTGGTAACATCTCTGAAACGTCATGAAGGTGGTCCAATCAAAAACTGCGACGTCACGTGAAATGGTTCAAAAAGTGAAGAAGTGACTCTGACCGCAGTACTCGACTCAGCGCCAATGGACTGGCGAAAGAACTGAAAATATTTGTCTTTAGTATCCGCCGCATACTGAAAAATGATCTCAAAGTCAAGCCTTTCAACATCCAAAAGGCGCATGATTTCACAACAAATCAGCAACAAGTCAGACTTGAGAGAGCGAAGGAGCTGCTTCACTTGGCCGAAAGCAGTCAATTTCCAAATATTGTGTTTTCTGACGAGAACATTTTTGAAATTGAGCAATTCGTAAACTCCCAAAACAATAGGGTTTATTTGACTGACCATTCATACGAGAATTTGACTCATCGATTGGCCACCAGGAGGTAGCACTCGCCACAGGTAATGGTTTCGATCGCTGTAACCGCAGATAGGCGCTCTCCTATCGTTTTCATCGAGTCTGGCGCAATACGAAGGTGAAATGTTATCGGAAAAGTATTATGAGGTTGCTTTGAGGCCGATACAAACATTTCGGTAGACGCTTCAATTGGACTCGGCACCGTCTCACAAAGCTCAGTGAACCTAGAATGGCTAAAAATCAGCGATCCAAACTTCATGACGTCCACACAATGGCTCTCAAATTCACCTGACGCGAATCCGAAGGATTGTTTTCTCGGGGCTATTTAGGAGAGCCAGGTGCGAATTAAAAGAAGGAACTGTCTCGAAGCGCGGAAAAAATCCATTGTCCGCGAGTGGGCCAAAATACCCGCAAATCACATATGGGCAGCTTGCGATTCGTTTCTTGACCGTCTCAAGGGCATAGTCAAGATAAAAGGTGGTCATATCGAGCAAAAGTACATTGATTTTTAATTTTGTATTATTTTCACATATGTATGTATTTTTGACTTTGAATTGAATACAAGTAATTTTCCAAACTAAATTTATGGCCTCTGCCGGACCCTGTACAAGAAAACGCCACGTTATATGCACTGATAGCCTTTCTGTATTTGAAGGCGTCAAAAACCTTACCAACCCCAGTGAACCCATAGTGGCGATACAGCAAATCTACCCTCTTTCCAGAGCTCTAAATACAATGGGCTTTTTAGCTTGAGTGTGCTTTGGCTCGGTGCTCCCTGGCTCAACCAATTGAAATTTCAATCGTGCTAAGCGAGAATGTGAAACTAATGTGGTTACCAGGCCATGCCAACATAACTGGTAACGAACGTGCTGATGAAGCTGCGAAATTATCCGCGAAATCTCCTCTTTGCACTTTTAAGCCTTTCAGCAACAGCAAAGTATTAAAAGTCTCCTCTTGCTTCGCTACCAACAGAACCATATCATACTGGCTTAGCTGCGTACAAAAATATCAACTTGAATTGCTCGATAGAGATGCGATAATAGAGATGCTTTGTTTTATAGTAAAGGGTGATCAATTGGAGGTAGTTATTCTAATAGGGGTTTTTGATAGATCACGCGGGAATACTGTGAAACTAAAAACTTAATTTTTTACGTCAATAAGCTAAATTCCCATATTTGGGCTGAAGATCAACCCGAAGCCATTTAAGAACAGCCATTACCTCCATTGAAAACAACTTTTTGGTGCGGTCTAAGAGTTGTAGGAGTCATGGGCCCATATTTATTCAAACACTATGCTGGCGCCAATGTAGCAGTGAATGGCGAGCGCTATTGCGCCCTGATAAACAATTTTTTGATGCCGGAAACTGGAGCACGTGTTCTCCACAACATTTGGTTCCATCAAGACGGCGACAGCTCGTGAAACAATGGATTTGCTGCGTCATGGTTTCGGTGCGCAATTTATCTCTCGTCTCGGACCAGTGAATTGGCCACCGAGATTGTGTGATATCACACCTTTGGACTTTCATTTGTGGGGGTATGTAAAGTCTAAATGCTTTTTACCCCCCAGCGTCGATTGAAGAATTGAAAGCCAACATTACTACAGTTATTAACGACACATCGACCGACCGACCGAAGTCCTCCAGCGAGTCATTCAAAATTGTTGTTTACGGATGACCGAATTACGGCGCAGTTTCGGCCAACATTTGAAAGGGATTATCTTTATATAATATAATAACGATTACTCAATCAATTTTTGAATTTTCATTGTTTTATTTCAATTTAAAATACATGTACAAATACAATATTTATGCTGTTACAACAACAACAACAACCACAACAACAGAAACAATTTGGTTGCCTACACTGACAAAATCCAGGGTCGAACATATCTACTGGATCAGACAGGCATTGAACGACATAGGAGTAAGAAAATTTACTTTGAAGCAGAAATGGCCAAGCGAGAGAGGGCAAGAATCGGTCTTCTACTTTCTAAAGACTGCAAGTTGTTGAATAGCAAACGTAATGTGTAATATGGGATGGGAGCAGAGAATTTTACATCTTAGTACATATTTCAAAGGCACCTTTTGCACACCTTCGATCCTGTAGTTTAAAAATTCGGCAGTCTCTTATCGTCTATCTGAGATCCCATACGGGCATGCGGTAGTCGAGAAGACTCATTGATCCAGAATGATAAAAGGTAAATCCTAAACCTCAGCCGAAAAGACATAAAACTCTACACTGAACAGGACACTGTAAATTCGATTACCACACGAAAAAAATTGGTGCGGCAAAAAAGTTTTTTGTAGACTTTAGAATATACTGTGAAATTTTCATGCGGAAGCTCCCAATACCTCAAACTTTAAACTCATTTATCTCGAAACGACTTTTTTCGGCACGGCGGGGATGAAAACAAAAAAACTATTCGACCGAATCACTTGAAATTTGGATATGTTGTTCACAACATGTATCGCTATCGTCGGAACTAGAATCATAATTTTATTTAAATATTTTCCTATTTTTTAAACTAAAAAACTAGTGAAAAAACCCCGATTTTACTAACTTTTTTTTCAAAAGTGCGCCATTTTATCAATTTTTCATTTTTTCGATTTGTTCTAGTTCCGACCATAACTGCACTCTTTCTTATTAAGAATCTTCTTGAATTTTGTGTTTCAGATGAGTAGAAGTCTCGAAATCATCTACGCCGTCCGGGTTCGATTTTTCGAGAGGGTCATCTTCAGCGGCATTTTTATAATAATAAATATTGTTTCAAAAGAAAAAAAAAATTTTTTTGTATGCTCAATAAACGTACTAATACGCCTAAAAAGTTGAAATATCGTTTACTAAATTTTTAATGGCAAAAAAAAAAACGTGAAAATAGGCGAAATTTTCGTGCTCTAGACCAGCGGGTACCCTTAATAATGTTTTCTATAATTTAAAAAAAAAAAATGAATTGTCACGCTTACATTCATTTTTGCAAAAGGGTTAATTTTAATTTATGGTACTTAATGGGTTAAATTCCATTTTTTTTTAGATTTATTCTTACTAGTGAATTGCTGACTAGTTTTGGTTTGAATATCATGATTTGCTACCTGTAATTAATTTTGCACAGAAAAAGTAGTCATTTGACCTAGCAAATGAGGCACGCAATAATTCAGAAACCCAATAATTCAGTTCAAATATTGCTTATACTACCCAATGAGATGCCTAGGGCTTTTACTAAATCTCTTTCAGTCACTCGACGATTTTCCAATACGATATCCTGTATTTTTTCTACGATTTTTGGTGTGGATGCAGTTTTTGGACCACCTTGACGTGGATCGTCTTCCAGGCTTGTACGACCACGTTTAAGTTCAGTAACCCATCTTTCTACTGTACAAATCGGTGGCGAAAAGTCCTTATACACTTTCAACCTTCCAAAATTAAAAATTCAATCACTGCACGATACTAAATTTTTTCGATTGTAGAAAATACTGTGACACGTCGGTACTAAATGGCTTGTAACCAAGGGATAAATTGAAATGAAACTTCACATATCTTCTCTTATCGAACCGCAAAACTTACTAAAGAACCCAGTATATCAAGGCACGAATAGGGGGCTCGTTTGCATGTGGCCGTTATGTTTGCACAAATCTATTTTATAACTACATTGAACCATGGAGCCGCATGCTGAGAGATTAAAGCCATGTAACTAATTGGTACGAGATTATTAAGAAAAAAGAACCATACTTATCTTATAAATAACTATCGCATTTCTACTTTATAAGCAAATGCAAACTTTCAAATAATAGGGGCGTTACACGACCAGCGATAAGAAGCAACGCCCTGAATTTATTTTGTAAGTGCTTGGTCACTTAGGCGGCCAATCTAGCTCCAGCAGTGCGTGCAGAAACAACGAATTTTATAAATTTCGTGACTTGAAAAAAAAAATGTATCAAAAGTGATTTCATGTAGGATAATCGTGTATGCTAAAATACAATGTCATCTGACAGGATAAGATTATCCTGCCGCGTCTCGCTGCTGCTACAAATAATACTGTTCATAATTTATTTGGAAGATCCGGTGGATGGATTTGTTAATTCGTATGTGAAAATAAAGTGTTATATACTCTCCCTTTAAGTGCATTTTGTGTAAATAAACATCCTTCGCTTTCAGACCCAAAATTATAACGAAAGATGGCAATCTAATAGTGGAGTCTGGCCTGAATCGCAATATCACCTTTCGCCTGGATGGAACTTCTCGCATTAACATCAACGATGAGTATGATTTGCTGGATCTGTTGTTGGTGAGTGGAAAATACAATCGCTCTTCGCAAATGCATAAGGATATCATCGAGTCGGATAATTTAGTGCAACTCTCCAATGAGTTATCCACTTTGCGCACATTTGTGTTCGGTGCGGACGGTTTGGATAGACGTCTGCAAACGATGTTGAATAGGTTCGCTTTCGAATGGAGTTGTTGGGGGCGTTTTTGCTTAGAAATTTAAATCGTCTCGTTTCGTTTTTTGTATTGCAGGACACGCACGAATAATCAGTCACTGCGACGTGTTCAAACTCGTTTGCAGCGCGTCGAGCGAAAGGTGCAGAGTTTATGGGATCGGCTGGAAATGGATAGTTGTAAGAGTAATCCGTGCGAGAATGGTGGCACTTGTATAAACATTTTCAGTGGCTTCATTTGTAAATGCACGAAAAATTTCGAGGTAAGTACCGAATGAAGTAAATTTTCTTTAGTGAGCCTAATAAGCGTTTGTTGGTGTGAGCTGTGATTAAAAGACTTCGCCCACTGCATTGCGCCCTAACGAAGTTGTGTCGCGTTGGCGGTATGAGGGATGGGGTTTTAAAGTTAATGACGTTAATTTACTGATGCGATTTGAAAGAAAAATTCTCAGTAAAATATTCGGCCCTATACGATTAGAAGACGGTACATACCGTATACGGTATAACCATGAGCTCAGTGTATTAATCACGGGATGAAATGAGTTTATAAAGTCGCAAAGATTACGGTGGTATGGCCACGTCCCAAGAATGTGCAGCAAAAGAGTGACCAAAAAAGTTTTTAAAGCAAATCCTGAAAGAGCAAGAAGGAGAGATCGCTCAAGGCGACGATGGTTGCAAGACGTAGAAGACAATATACGAAAGATGAGAATCTCACAACATAGAAAAGTGGGCTGTCGAGGAGAATGGAGGTGTATTGTAGGGGAGGCCATGGTCCACCCCGGGCTGTAATGCCATTATGATGATGGCTTCTCTCGAATGCTCTCAATATTTTCTGTGACATCAACTTATCTCTGTGATTAGATTAGAATAGATTAGATTAGATGAGATGAGATTAGATTAGATTAAGTCTGTGACACATAAAGCGGTGTTTTCGCTCTTTGAGCAGGGACTTTACTGTTCACGAGAAGTTTTTCAGTAGAAGCAGCATTTACGTAAATTTTATATTACTAGAAATATAACCAAATACAGTTCGTTTAAGTTCTTTGTAATTTGGACTACAAGATACAATTTGTAGGGCTTTCGTAATTCGAAGTTTCTTCGTTTATAAAATTCTCAGTTAATCCCAAAAGCCTGTCTTTCATTACTCTTTTATCAGAATCATCATATCTTCTTCTTCTTGATTGGCGCGATAACTGTTTACGCGATTTTAGCCGAGTTTAACGAAGCCAGTCGTTTCTTTTTCGTGCTCACCGGCGCCGGTTGGAAATATCAAGTGAAGCCAAGTCCTACTCCAACTAATCTTTCCAACGCAGAGGAAGCCTTCCTCTTTCTCTGCTACCACCAGCTGCTACGGCATCGAATACTTTCAGAGCCGGAGCGTTTGTTTCCATTCGGACGGCATGACCCAGCCAACGTAGCCGTTAGATTCAACTCAAATTGAGATATTAAGTAAATTAGTTGGAAGATCATTCCTTGAGCGCAAAGAAAAAGCACTCCTTTGTTGAAGAGATTCCGCGAAAGTGAGTTAATGGGAGATCGAAGAGATCTGGTCAGAACCAAAACAATTTTTTTTCTAACTGCTTTTGCTACTTCGACATCTACAGCTTTGATAGTATTTTTTTAACTCGTTCTAAAAACGATTGAATCGTCTGTACGAGCAATTGAGACTTCCTTATTTCAATACTGCTATTTTCCATGCAGTGAAACTTCAATTTGAGGGGCGTTTCGAAAGACTCTTTGGTTCGCATTCGTTACAACTTTTCTTTTACAAAGACGACGAAAAGGTGAAAGCAAAGACTTGGTCAAGCTGAATGTATGGATGGTGGGACTCTGTAGAGTAGATTCAATGGGTGGACGACAAAACCAAAGGCTCCCGCGAACGCAGCCATCCACAAACGATTATTCTCACTGCTATTTCATTAGAGACCATCTTTTTTTAGGGTTCCACTTGCCAAAACGACGTCAATGAATGCGCTCTTTATGCCGGCACTGATTTGGGATGTCAGAATGGTGGTCAGTGTGTCAATCAACATGGCGGCTACAATTGTATATGCAGCGCTGGCTGGTACGGCATACATTGTACCGCACGAAAAGGTGATTGCATGCAGTCATCCACCTGGGAGCTTTGTGGTCACGGCACTTGTGTGAGTAGTAACGACGATTTTGGCTACAAGTGTATCTGCGATGCGGGCTGGAAAACGAATGGTCTAACGCCATCTTGTACCGTCGATGTGGATGAATGCACTGAATCGCATCCGCCGTGCTCTACGAAATGTATAAATTTGCCAGGATCATTTACATGTGCGCCATGCCCTGCCGGCTTGATAGGGAATGGTGTTAATTGCCGTGACATTGATGAGTGCGCTTTACAGAATGGTGGATGTAGTTTGAGCCCGCGTGTGGCCTGCCTCAATACTTATGTAAGTACTTACTTGTATAGAAGTAAAGTGAACAAATAAAAATAATTCCATATTCTATGTAGGGCTCCTATCATTGTGGCGACTGTCCACTCGGCTGGATTGGCGATGGACGTACCTGTGAGCGACGTAGCGGCAGCATTGACAGCAATGGTGCCACTGCAACCAGCTGTGCGCTCAATAACTACTGCCATCCATTGGCTAAATGTACCGAAGTCTCAAACACTGTGGTGTGTTCTTGTCCAGCTGGCTTGGTAGGCAGCGGTGTGGGATTAAATGGTTGCGTGCAAGGCACACAACAAAATTGCGCTGCATTGCCATGTCAGGTAAGGGACTCGTACGCGTGCTGTCTTACATTAAAATGCTTTTATACCACGTTTTACATTTACAGAATGGCGGCACATGCGTCGATTCTGGGGACACCTTTATCTGCCTCTGCCCAATGGGATATCGCGGCCCAACATGCTCACCCGTCGCCAACCCTTGCACACCGAATCCCTGTCACAACAATGGACGCTGTCGTGCCACAGGTGGCACACAATTCATATGCCAATGCGCACCTGGTTTCAGCGGTCGCCTGTGCGATAATCGGTATAGTCGTTGCGGTGGCATACTCGCTGGTACGACGGGCCATCTTAAGTACCCAGAAGGTTCACTTTATGAGCACATGGCTCAATGCGCTTGGGTTATACGTACGAACGAGTCACTCGTTTTGAATGTTACTTTCAACGCCTTCGAATTGGAAGATGCAACTGAATGTCGCTTCGATTGGTTGCAGATTAATGACGGCCGAAGTGCAGCTTCACAAATCATCGGTCGTTTTTGTGGCGCACACAAACCGAGGGGCGGTAACATTATATCCAGCAGTAGTGATTTGTATTTGTGGTTCAGATCTGATAATTCGACGGCAAAAGCAGGTTTCGAATTGGAATGGAATTCAGTGCCGCCGCAATGTGGCGGTATCGTAGATGTTAAATCGCATGGCACACTCACATCACCCGGTTCACCCGGCAACTATCCGAAGAATCGCGATTGTCGCTGGCAGTTGAGAGCACCAAATAACAAACGTATTAAGTTAACTTTCTTCAATTTACAAATTGAGAAACACGACAGCTGCAATTTTGATTACTTAGAGGTGAGTGAGAATGGTGATGGTGGAGAGTGAGTTTTTAAGTGAATTTTCGGATTGGAGTGGCATAGCTCCAATACTGAGAAGCTCAATTACTTAGTAGGCTTTAAAAAGCAGTACATTTGGAGGAACATTGTCAGTCGCCGAAGCCGGATGGGCTCTTACTATTCGGTTACTCTGAGTTCAAAACTTACTGTGAATATAAAATAGGCAATGATAGAAAACGTTTTTTCCAATAGTGGTCAGTTCTTGGAAGAAAGGAAGGAGGTGGCAAATTTCTGGTCACATTTCTGTGCAGAAAATGTTTCTCATAAAAGTAGCCTGCCTCATAAAACTGTTGGTTCCTCCATTTGTATAGGTATATACTTATACATACATATATTTTTTTCCTTTTTTCTCATCGTTTCTAAGTGGAACATGGGGCGTCAATAAACAAATTATAATTTGGCCTTGAGTAGTGGATTGACCTTCAGCATCCAAATCTTGATCTTGGGTTGCCGGTCTGCTTCTAGGCTGGCAAGGCGTAGGCATTTCCTCCTCGCTTATGGAAAGGTTATCCCACTTTTACTCGGTCAGAGCCCTGTTTATCTTAAAAAGGGGGTAATACGTGAAGATGAGGTTTATATTTGGGAGGAACAGGCTATATATTCCGCCAACAATTCCATTTGCCCATGTTGTTGTTGTTGTTGGTGTAGCAGTACCTTTGCCCTGTCAGTGTAGTGTGATCACCGGTCGTCTTCGTCTAGCTCATCTAACGGTAGGCTCGGGAAACTTGCTATTTCGCCAGCTTGGGTCCAGAGGAAAACCTGAACGAAGAAACAGTTTTTTCTAATAGCGGTCACCCCTCGACAGGCAATGACAAACCTTCGAGTGTATTTCTGCCATGAAAGAAAGGCTATACGAAGCGAAGTCCTTACTGGTGTTCAAAAGAGGTTCACTCAACTCATAACCCTTCTTAGGGTAAACTGAGAATGCGCATGGGTTCTCTCACAGGCCATTGCAGATTGCGCAGTCATCTGCACAGGATTGGTATATTAACGCTGACTCTTGTTGTTTCTGCGACTAGTCCCCGTAGACTCGACTCCGATATACCTTCTTCTGGAATATGGTGCTATGGCGCGGAGAAGGTTCGGACATCTCGACCAGATGCATCCAGAAAAAAGTCATATAAACTCAGCCCAACTCAGCTCTATTTTTAGTTTAATAAGTTAACTGGTTTTAGGTGAGGTAATGTGGTGAGTAGGGTACACAAAACACCAGAAGGTCGAAGTACAAACCTCATATTTTATTCATTCATTCATAACCCATTTATTTTAAGGTTTCAGTTATACCAACTACATTTTCTTCTTCTTCTGTTTGATGACTACATACCTATTCTTTGCAGATCACTGATGCAATTTCTAGCTCGTTAATAGTGAAATATTGCAACTCGACCTCACCGCCGCCGCTGATGCTACCCACTAACGAAGCCATCATACACTTCCACTCGGACAATATGGAAACTGATGCAGGCTTTCAAATATACTATTCAACAGAAGAACGCGTGCCGGGTTGTGGGGGCACTTACACTACCAAAGAGGACGCCATTGTATCGCCGAATTTACAAGATGATTCCATATCTTGCGAATATGATATAAAAATGCCAATGGGTGAATCCATTAAAATTTTGTTTACTAAATTCGAAATGGGTCAGGACGATTGTCTGGAGGTTAGAATTTAAACAAGGCGCTGAAAACCGCCAAATAAGCCATACCAATTTTAGCTTTTTAATAATTACTTACTTTTATTATCCAGTTCTTCGACATACATCCCAGCACGCACGAGCTAATACTGCAGGGCAAATACTGTGGCGGCTATGGCGGTGTACCGCCAGTAATCTTGCATTCTTTGTACAATGCAGTACGCATGAAATACTTCGCAAAGGGTGGCAAATTCGAGTTGAAATATTCAGCTGGTAAGTATTTGTTGTTTCGGCGAACTGCTGCGAAAGTAGGTTAGCAACTAATTTACTTCCATTTCAGATTGCTCTTACAATTTTGATAGCGAAAGTGATGCAGTACTTTCACCAGCCTATCCGGCGTTGGATAACATTGACCGTTTTTGCAATTATAAGATTGCAACTGAACCAAACACCGTTATTTCGGTTAAATTTATTGATTTCGATCTTGACGATAGTAGTGTGGATGCAGACGATTGCACTTTTAGTTCACTTCGGGTAAGTAAATGGTATGTTAAGTGTGGGGTCTGATAGTCTAATTCCATAAAAACTAAATCTTCTAAACGTACTCGTCGATGTGCCAAGGGATAATCTATATCTCTTGGAGGTAGCGATCGTTGATCTGGTGGAGTGTTTCCTCTTTCGCTTGTAGTAGAGCTCTTAAAAGCTCCTGTCCACTTAGAACGCTCTCTAAGAAAACCGCCTTAGTGGGCAACTGAGCTCTCTGAGCTTAGAGTTTCGTGCCAATGCCTAAACTAAAAGAGTTAAGTCTCCTTCAGATTGGGAACTGTATAAGGTAGGGTTAGGAATCTATAACTCCGAAAGCAAGAAAATTAAGAAGGGACTCCTTGAGAAGCTCCTGTGAAAGCGTGGAAGGCTGAGTGCCATGAGTTCTCGGGGATTAGACGAGTTCTATCAAGGAGAAATGGAATGTTGGGCGATGCTCGGCGAGGAGTCACTAAAGTTACTTCTCATTTCCCGATGAATCCAACGTTTTGTAACACCAGTCTGGGAAGTGTTTCAATCGCGACTCCTAATCATGGCTGGTTTACCAATGAATCGGCCAACCGTGGATCAGCGGTTTCCCCACAAGGGCCAGAACCAATAATCGGAATCAGTTCCGCAGGAATCATAAATTGGATCAGCGATTATGTATGCAATTTATGTAAAGTGCGATGGTCCGGTCTAGAACGCTGCAGAATTGTAAAGTGTTTTGTGACAAGTCCGAACAGAAAATTGTCAAACTTTCTACTAAAACTGGCAGAGAAAGACGTTCGGTTGATGGTCGGTATTATTACAGGACACAACCCATGGGGTCAGCGAATAACCACCATTGGAATCATTGAGGACCCAAAGTGCCTGTCTTGTTTGGCGGAGGCGGATAGCACAGAGCACTTTCATTGTGAGTGTCCTGCCTTTGCTAGAGCAAGGGTACGAGTTTTGGGTTCCAATGTCGTGAGAAT
Organism: Anastrepha fraterculus; assembly: GCA_037575425.1. NCBI lineage: Eukaryota > Metazoa > Arthropoda > Insecta > Diptera > Tephritidae > Anastrepha > Anastrepha fraterculus. The sequence goes on along the minus strand of JAYXIM010048229.1, from coordinate 7,691 downwards.
GAGTCAAGTTCGTTCTCTAAAACTGCAGGATATTTACAGATTTGCCAAAGAATCTGGAATATTCTCACAGGACTAACGACCTCTATCTCTGTCTCTATGCTTTCCTAGCTCTTTCTCTGATAGTTTTATCCTTTCCTCCTTGACTATCTATCCTCTTCCCAGAGCTCTAAATACAATGGGCTTTTTAGCATAAATGTTTTAGGAGTCACCAAATCTCTTGGTGCTCCTTGACTCGACCTATTCAAATTTCAATTTTAACCATGGCTGGTTACTCGATAAACGCCACCTAGCTTGGGTCATTGACACCTTCAAGCCCCAAATCGCATGCTCCGGATGGCATCATGCTTCCCCAGCTGCAGAAATCTGCTGAGGTATCCAAAACCCCAAACCCCAACCTGCGGAGGTGTCATGTCACTGGTTATCACCTATCAATATACCAAATTTGTGGAGGACCATGAGGGTTGTCTTTATACCCAATTCAGACAGGAGCTCACATTTCCCCTCTAACGATTTCAGGTCAAGTGCGATGATATGTAAGACCTTTGCTATTAGAAAATATATACCATTTTCGTTTTTAATTATAAAAGTAGATTTCATAGCTTTTAACTATTTTTCGCCTGCCAGATCAATGACGGTCTCAATCAGAAGATCATGGGGCCTTACTGCGGCAATAACACACCACCTGTGGAGTTTGTCTCCGAAACGAATATGTTGGTTTTGACTTTCCGTACTGCTGTTACTACCTCTGGTCGAGGATTTAAATTGGAATATCGCTCCATACCGATAGGTAAAACCGATTGTGGTGGCGTCTTCACTAAACCGGGCTATAAAATACGTTTGCCGACTGGCGAAGATGATACGTATCTAAACAATCAGGAATGTTACTGGGTTATAATGGCGCCGGAAGGTAAAGGAATTATGCTCAATTGGCAGTCGTTTAGCATGGAACAGACAATGGATTGCATGTACGATTATGTGGAGATCTATGACAATTTGGGGCGTGAGGAGAGTGATCGACCGTTGGGCAGGTAAGTGTTTGTTGTTAAGGGGAAAGAGGCTTCCACAGTTGGTAGATATTATAATGAAGAGTTGAAAAAATTTAAGCGAATTATTATAAAAATTACTAATATGCCAATTTGTTACACTTATGAACTTTGAGTTTTAAAAATATGTTTCAAGATGGAACAGTTTTCAAAGGTAGCACTTAAAAAGTCACAGGTCACAATGAAACTGTGGAAAGTTTTATGTAAAAGGCGGCACCTAAAAAGTTGATATGGGTACCAGGTCACAGTGAGGCTGCCAAAAATTCTATGGCTATTAGCTGGCTAGGTACAGCCTACTGAAGGTGGGTTCTCAAAGTGAAAAGAGAGTGCGCGTGTCCTTTCGATTACCTGCTAATAGTTTAACATTTCATCTTGCAAAGTCCTTCTGCCTACGAATGGTTCAAAGGCTGTCAAGGGAGTTTATCAAATTAACTTAGATTGAACGCTTGATATCAGCCGGACTCTTACTAAGCACTGACCGATGGCTAGCAATTCATGTTCAAAGGGCCAAAATAATTTCGAGCCCTCAGCCGCAGCTCCCGTTCCAGCGCTGCGTGGTACTATAGGTTTATATAGTAAATAAATCGTTATGTAAGTCTTCAAAAAAGAAAATCTAATCCCTACTGCGGCACAGCTATTTGAAATACTCTTTCCAATTGATCCTGTTCTTTTCGTGTAAATGCATTGCGGACCGTTTAGCTAGCATAGATCCGACAGTCATGGTAACGAGTCTCATAAACTTTGATTTCACGATGCTAACATTCGGACATCTCAGTTGCTTAATGTTGGATGCAACAGCGTAGATGGGGAAGTATACACGGAGACCCCAGTCGCTGACTACTGAATCGTTGTTACACCATTCGACCTAAATGAAGTGCGAATATCCATTAGGCGACACACACAAGCAACAAAGCCGCTGGAGCGGACGGACTTTCGAAGCTGGAGGCGAAGAGCTGACAAATCGCATACATCAGCTCCTTTGCAAAATATGGTGGGATAAGAGCAGGCCAAGTGACTGGAACCTCAGTGTGCTTTGCCCAATACATAAAAAGGATGCTCCTGCAATCTGCGCAAACTACCGCGGGATAAGCCTGCTTAATATCGCAAGCAAGGTCCTGTCGAGCGTATTGTGTGAGAGAATGAAACCCATTGTCAACAAACGGATTGAGCCTTATCAATGCGGCTTCAGACATGGTAAGTACACCATAGACCAGAGCTTCACAATACGCCAGTGGAAACGCACGAAAAACAACTCGACACACACCATCTCTTCGTCAATTTCAAACGCACTTTTGATAGCACGGATAGAAATCATCTGTATACCGCTATGTCTGAGATTGGTAACCCCGCAAAACTAGTACGGCTGTGTAGGATGACGTTGCGTCTTACCATAAACGCCATCGGAATTGGAAGTAACCTTTCGAACCCGTTTGATGCCAAGCGAGGTTTCAGACAAGGTGGAAATTGCTGGAAAAAACGTTCATGCTGCCGAGCTGAACCGCATCGGTACTATCTTTTATAAGAGTACTATGCTACCAGCAACAGCGCAGTATGCTCGGCATACTGTAGTTTTAAGCGAGAGGCGAGCAATTTGGTTCTTACTGCAAGTGCGGGGGAAAAAAGTACCTGCTGTCAACGTAACGTACAAGGAACCTTCGCATTTGGGACAATATATCAGTGTTGACAACTATCTAATCGAAGTTGTGACGAACTTTGACTATCTTGGGACCAGCATTAACAGCATAAATGACCTCAGTCTGGAGATTAAACAGAGAATAAGTCTTGTCAACAGGTGCTACATGGGCTCAGTAGGTAAATTGAAAAGAAGAGTTCCGCCTCTTGAACGACCAAATTGACACTCTACAAAACGCTAATCATTCTCGTCCTGCTACTATATGGTGCAAAAACATGGATGATGTCAACATGATTAAGTTTTGGGAACTTTCGAGAGAAAAATTCTACGTCAGATCTTTGAAACCCTCCACGTTAGTGAGGAGTACTCGCGTGGAACAGCACGCTGTAAGAGCTATTTTAGGCACATGAACTTAGTTAAGCCTAGGCGAATTTACGAAACGGTACCCCAAAGACGAAGATGTGGAAGAAGAAGACCACATCTACGTGGGAAGGACCAAGTGCTGCAGGGCCTGCCATTATTCAAGATTTCCAGCTGGCCCCAATGAGCGCAGGACAGAAAAAGCTGGCGCGCTATTTTGGATTCGCCCAAAACCGACACACGGTTGTAGTGCCACATAAGAGGTTTTTTACAAGTTCACCTGTTCAGCTGACGTATTTTCCCCCTCTACGGCGCAGCTGACTATTTTTTTTATTCTATTAAATGTCAACAATACACAAAAAAAATTTCAGCCGGTAATATGTAAATGAGTTGTTACAAATTTTTTTTCGACACGTTTCGCAGCATTCCACGCACGTACCCACCGCTACTGGACCAGGTGACGGTTGGTTTCGTCATCGATTGGATGTATTAGTATTAAAATCAGTCGGCATGAAATGATGAGGTCAAAATGACCGCTGGCTACCGGACTACATATTAAGTGTCTTTCCTTTCCTCTTCTTTCTTGCTTTCTTCTCTTTAGTTTTATCTGTCTTGTTTTATTTGCTAATTGTCGAATAAACAGACATATTCTACTTGCTGAACTGCGCCACCATGTCAACTCAAAAACTTAGCATTAATAATTTGAACAAATTTCTTTAGACTTTAATCAACAATAAATGGGTTATTTACATCCATTTTAGGTACTGCGACACACCTCCTTCTTTCTCAAGCCACTCACGCCTCTTAACACTCAAATTCGTATCAGATAGCTCTGATTCGGCCGGCGGTTTCGAGGCCACTTACGAATTCATAGATCTTACCAAGCAATGTGGTGGCGAAATATTCTCCTCCACAGGAAGAATTTTTTCTCCCGACTATCCATCCAATTACACAGATACCATTGACTGTGTTTGGGTAATCAATACTCCTGAGAATACACAAATCAAACTGGATATTCTCATGTTTGAGCTGCAATCGAGCGAACACTGTGACAAAGACTGGTTGGAGATCCGGTAGGTGTAGCCTTATGAATAGCTTAGTACAAATGTTTGTTGGCACTAACATGCGTATTTGTCTTCTAGTAATGGCGGTTCGGCACAATCACCATTGATCGGCAAATATTGTGGATCTTTAATACCACGTCAAATACCATCGTTCACTCATCAGTTGCGGTTGCACTTCCATAGTGATAGTTTTCGCAGCGCGCGTGGATTTCAGATACACTGGTATGTCTTCTCGAATGGCTGCGGTGGTAATTTGAAATCAGATGCTGGTGTAATCGCGTCACCGCGCTACCCAAGTGCTTATCCACACAATAGTGTTTGCGAGTGGCACATCCAGGTGCCAAAAGGCTCATCCATACATTTTACCATTGAAGATCTAGAGATTGAAGAATTGTTCGAATGCCATTACGATTATTTGGAAATCTATAATGGGCGTAGCGCCTCTCATCCGCTACTGGCGAAATTGTGTCATCTGGAGAGACAAGAATCCAAACAGCTTTTCACCACGAGCAATGAGGCATTGCTACGTTTCCATAGTGATAGTAGTCAGCACGAACGTGGCTTTCTATTATCCTACTATTCGAATTGCTCACGAACTATTAACGATATTAGTGGAGTGATCGAAAGTCCAAACTTTGGTAATCCCTACTTCAATGATCCCATCAACTGTTCGTGGACTATTCAAGCGCCAAAGGGTAATCGCATCGTACTACAGTTCTCCCATTATGAGAAACGTGACGGCGGTCGGGATGTAGTCTTCAAAGAGCCGGGCAAGAACGAAACTATAATGCATCTGCTATCGCCAAATGACAACTTTACTACAACTGGAAACATACTGACTATTATACAGAATAGCAGTTGGGTGAACTTTCGCTTGGAATATGTTATGTTCGGCTGTGTGCAGATATTCCATCGCGAAATGGGTGAATTTCAATCGCCCAATGCTCCTCTACCCTATCCCAACGACGTGGAATGCATGTGGGAAATAAGAACAACGCCGGGGCATGGCGTTGAGTTGACGATATCGGATATGGACATTGAAGAAACAGTTAATTGCACCAATGACGCGCTAGTGGTAATGTATAGTAAAATATTCCAGCTAATATAGAGTTTTGCTAACTTCGATATTTGCCGTATTTAGATATCCAGCCATTCTCACAGCAACAATTATAAGGAGCGCCATTGTGGGAGCCAGACAAATTTGGTTATCACCAGTTCGAGTCATATCCTGTTCGTACGGTTCTTCAGCAATAAGGAACATAATGGGAAAGGTTTCAAAGCGACCTACAAAATATTGAAATCACGTAAGTTTTTTATCATGTAACCAAGGCGCATCCATTAAAGGTGGTGGCACTAGACCAACAACAATATTTTGTACGTTTGATTGTCAAAGAAAAGTATTGGCAATGTAGAAAACAAAGAATGAATTCGCCTTGCTTCATTCTGGGCTGACAGCCACATGGACACGGCGAAAGAAAAAAAAAACAAATCAGCTGATTTACCGATACTACCTTTAATAGATTCGCCTTGTCACGTAACGAATTAAGTTTGTTAAACTCTTTTCAAGGCCGGCTATGCCGGTGAGCAAAACCGGTTTTTTTTATTCAGCCTTACACAGAAATTAATTTCACACAACTTTACTTCATTTAAATCTATAGTAAGTACACATTTTAAAGAGCGCGTGAACCAGCTTTTTGAATATATCAGCTCGAGACTTTAACCCTTCAATGACTACTGGCTACACGTAATACTTATAAAAATAATTGCAAAGTGCTATACTTCCTACCAAAGAGTTCTTTACTTCCCACCTTATTTTTGTAGAAGGCTGTAGAAAATTATATCAACCTCATAATTTCCTAGAGTTCTAGTGTGGAACATAGGCCCACAACGAATTTCTTCCATTCGGGTCTGTTTTGCGCCAAGCGTTTAACTTCCTTCCAGCAGTCGTCTCCAGGTATTCGCAGGTCTTCCACGTCTGTGGCTTCTTTGGGGGTTCCAGTCAATGGCGGCCCTTGTTAAGTCACCATTTCCTCTGCATGGAACATGGTAAATCCAGCCCCATTATCTCTTTCGGATCTCTAATAGTATTGAGATGTGCTGGGTTCTGACCCATAAATCAGCATTTGGGATAATGTTTGGCCAGAATACTTTGAGAATTTATCGAAGGCATCTGTTTACAAAACCTTGTAATGAGCTTATATCAGCTGACGTCGCATGCCGCCTTGTTTCACAAACATAAAGTAAAGTCGCTTTTACGTTGCAGTTAAAACTTCGTAGTTTTGTGCGCCGTGAAATGTAGATTGGACTTCCCTTAAGAACCTGTGGTTTGCTACTGGAACGATGGGCCTCGCGTCAACTCGGCGAGCGCTGGGCTAGTGCGCAAATGTACAAAGTCGTGAGGTCCTTCTGGCCACGGGTAAATCGGGGGTGCTCGAGGGAACTTCTAAGTCTAACAAAGCCATAGCTATCGAATTTGGTAGGTATCCTCACCGGACACTGTCTGTTAGGTGAGGCTTGGCATTTCGTCAAGCCCTTTCTGCAGAAGCTGTCTGGAGGATGAGGTAGAATCATCTCAGTACCTTCTTCTCAGCTACCTGCTCTCGTCGGGCCAAGGTTTGAACATCTGGGCTCTCACTTTTTCGCTACACCAGCGATTATTGCGGACTTAAATATCACAAATCTGATGAAATTCATCAGCAGCTTGAAGTGGTTAGCACAAACGTAAATTGTCACTCGTTGGTCGTCATCCTCAAATCCTCTAATCCAAGCCCTGGACTCTGTCTGGTTCCTCCCCTTTCCTGTTCCCCTCCGGTATCACAACGGACAAATTTTAATTTTTTGTCCAAGTGGGCCCTTCGCAAGGGCAGCCACTTAATCTAACCTAACCAAATTGCTTGCAGAGCGCCAAATGTCATCATAGCTTTCTTTATTCAGCTTTTGATGCCATCGCTCGCACCTCCAGAGGCCAATACAATGCTGGCTAATTAGCAGAAAGATTGTAAATCTTTGAGGTCGATATTAAAAATTGACACATTTTGCGTTTTTCTTGTTTTTAGATGCATGACTTTGGTTTTCTGGTTTTCATCTTCAGGCTGGTCGGACAGAAGATAGATGTTATTTGCATTGTCAAGATCCGCTAGGCGCCCTTGCAGTCCTCAGGTATAACCACCTTCAGAAGACGAGGCGTTTTTCATAACAACGTCCAAAACGATGTTAAAGAGGAGTGGCGAGAGAACACATCCTTGTCGTACACCTGTTAATATTTTGAGCTTGTCACTCAGAAGTTTTTCATGTATTACCCAACACCTTGCGTCCATGTAAAGTGTCTCGATGAGTTGAATAAATTTCGATGGGACCTCTTTGCACACGAGGTCATTACGAATGGCGCCGTGATGTAAAGTAACGAGCGCTTCTTATATAACTCCACATTATTTGCTTTAATCTTCTGGCTCAACAACCGTATACGCGATTTCAGCCAAGTTTAACGAAACACACCAATCCTTTATTTCCCGTGTTAACCGACGCCAGTTGGACACACAAAATGAAAATTTATCTTTCAAAAACAAGGGAGCCATTCCTCTTTCTCTGCTA